>PVJX010033790.1:0-19412 GCA_004027295.1 Dolichotis patagonum | reverse complement strand
ACAAACTTAGATGTAGGACCAGAATAAAAATAACTCCTTAAATTTGTTAGGTTTATTTACACTAAGTGCTGTGCTTTCATTTCTTCCTGTGGTTAGCAGCTTCCTTCCCTGGAAGGCAGGAGACACTGGAGAGTGAACAAGAAGACCAAGTGACTGCCATTTTCAAAGCATTTACCCAGAACAATTCTCAGACATTTCTCATCTGTAACCTCGTGTTGTATCTCTTTGATAAGAGTTTCAAGGAGGCAACAGTATGAAGACTACAGGCTTTATAAAATCTCACACATAATACCTCCTGCAAAAATATTTACAAAGTGAACAACAGAGTAAACAGCATGCACTATCATTACTGTTTTTTACTGGTAGTTTTTTTTGAACCTATGGCTCTTATGGTTTGTGTCTAGATGTCCCCCCAACGCCTCACGTAGTCATGGGGGCAGGTTGATAGAATTTGTGATTGATTCATGGTTTAACACTGGTATTATAAGTGTGAAAGCTACACTTGCCTAGGGTAGGTAGCTTGCTTACAATATAAGGGACAGAAAGACTCTTCTTTGTGCACTCCTCTTTTTGCTCTTGTTGCTTTTGCTGGCTTCCACTGCTGTGAAATGTTCTCCTCTACCAAGCTACCCTCCCTTGGAGCCAGTTAATTATGAACTGAAACCTCCACAGACTGTGAGGTAAATAAAGCTTTCCTCCTCTAACTTTGAGCATTGGGTATTTTTTCTTAGCAACAAGAGAAAAATAACCAAGAAAGAATTTGGTATCAGAGAAGTGGGGTCATTGCTATGACTATACCTGACTATGTGATTCAAGAGTCTTTGAGAATGGCTTGTGGGAAGAGTTTGGAAAAGTTCAGAGATAATTCATGAAAGATTAACACTGGAGTGTCTTAGGCTGTTCTGTATAGAAGATTCTGGTCAGAGTTCAGAAGACAAGAATGTTGATAGAAATCCTGCTGGTAAAGTCATGGCTCAGGAGGTTTCTGTTGGAAAGAAGGGCTCCAATGACTGCTAGACTCCAGACAACAAGTTACAGCTTGGCAGAAAGTTTTTCTATATTTTGCTTGTGTCCAAAGACTTTGCATGAGACTGAGATTAAAGGCAATGAACTAATTAAACTGGCAGAAAAAATTTTAAGGCAGTCAAATGTTGAGTGGTGGTATAGCTATTGTTTGGGCTTTTAACCAGATTTATGTTGCAAATCAAGAGCAAAGAACCCAGCAAAATGATTTAAAATGTTGTGAGTCCGGCCAGAAAAAAAGCTCCAGTAATTGTGGACTGAAAAAATACAGCTGAGGAAAACTCAATTGCTGAGAAGGAACAGGAGAATAGAGAAAAATGGCCTGAGGGCATCACAAGAAGCAGCAAAAGGCAACCCTTTGCAGTCTCAAAACTGCAAAAGTGAAAGACTTTGCTTTGAGGAGAAAGTCATATAGAACCATGTTCCAGAATGGCAGCAGCCATGCTATGTTCCAGAGTGGTAGTGGAGGCTGCACCACACTCCAAAATGATGGCAGCAGTATAGAGAATTTGTTCCTCAGAATCAGGTTCAAAGTGCTCAGCAATCCAGGCAATCAACTTCTACAGCCAAGAGAGAGGAAAGTCTGGCTACTATTCCAGCTGGCAGTGGACACTTGCATCATCCACATGGTGCTAGTTTTAGGTACGTGTAGAATGCAAGGGTTCTGAGGTTAAGATGGCTTCCACCTAGATTTCAAAAGAAGGCCTGGGAGGCCAGGCAGCATGCTCCTGAGAGAACAGTACGTGAAGCTGTGAGGATGAAGCCAAAGGAGCAGTGGAGAAACCATAAGTTTGGATAAGCCAGGAACATGGATCATCTAAGGAAAACTGCCAGGATTCAGCTGAGTGTGTCTAAGAAAGAAACCCTGCCATAGAGGTGGAGTCACACAAGCATTTTGAAGTTCACTATTTGCCACAGATTGCTTCGGATATTCCACGTAGAACTACAGGACTTAATGTTTGTGCTGCTGGATTTTGGACTTGCTTTGGTCCTATTTCTTTGTATTCCAACTTGTATCTTTTGGAATAGTAATATTTATCTCGTATCATTGAATGTTGGAAGTGTTTAGCTTTCTTTTCATTTTTATAGGGGCTCACAGCTAAGAGTTTGCCTTAGATCTCAAAGGAGACTTGGGACTTGGACTTTTCAACAATATGGAAACTGTTAGGACTTCGGCGACTCTTAGAGATTGACTAAAATTCCTTTTTTTTATAAAGGAATATGCACGAGTCTTTCAAGAGCCAAGGGTGGAATGTTATAATGTCTAGATGCCCCCCCAAGCCTCATGTATTCATGGGGCAGGGTTCTAGAATTTTTGATTGGTTTATAGTTCAGTGCTGGAATTATGGGTATGAGTGCTACACCCACCATAGGGCAGGTAGCCTACATACAACACAAGGGACAGAAAGAGTCTTCTCTGCATGCTCCTCCCTTTTTGCTCTTGTTGCTTTTTCTGTCTTCTGCCTCCATGAACTGTTGCCCTCTGCCAACACACCTTGCCTTGGAGCCAACTGATTATGTACTGAAACCTCCACAAACTGCAAACTAGATAAACCTTTCCTTCCTTCATTTGGGGAGTTGACTGTTTTGTCTCAGCAATGAGAGAAAAGTCACCAAAGTCACCACACAAAGTCATTAACTCATTGAAGTTGCAATCATCCCTACAATGTAATGTGACTAGCTTAAATTATTCCTAAGATCCTTTTTGACAGTAATTTGTACAATCCTATATTTACAAGCACATATACATGATCCACGTGATAGAGCTGGCTGGAAATATGACCAGATAGGAGAGGCATTAGAGGGTATAATGAGTGAGCAATGTATCCTTTGTAATATAGACATCCCATCAAGAAGGTATTATCTTTGTAGCACACCAACAAATATAAAAAAAATTAGTTCTCCTGTTTCTTTCTCTCAGCACTAACATCTTATATAAGGTAGAAATATTGAACTGGGGAGTATAAACATATTGATCCTTTTTTCTGTGTCAAATGTTCTTAATAAGTAAAAAACCTTAGTATATCTCAAAAGGAGTCAACTGTGTTTGGACAAACAAAAACTTAAAGAAAACATTTTTTTCTAATAACTAAATACAGTGTTTTCATTGACCCTTTGTTTCTAGTTATGTCTTCATTGACTGTTCTATTCATATGTTAACTTACCAGCACATTTGTTTAAATAATACTAGGTTCGGCCTTTGCACAAAAATGTAGTTTAACTTTTTAAAATCACAATCTAACTGTATCAAAATTAAAATTTCTAAATCAAAAAGAGTTCATAAGTTTCACACAGAAAGAAAAAAGATACTTTCCAATAACAAGTTAATTATTTACCACCAAGCACACTCAGGAGGACACGCTAAGCACTCAGAGCTCTGAGTCAAAGGGACCTATGAACAACTAGCTACCTGTTCTCAGGAAAGACGGAGTTCTACACAGTTCTACTCAGTTTTATACTTTGCTTAGCCCTGTACCAGTTATAAAGAGGATATTAAAATGCATAAAATATATATCTGCCTTTCAGGAAATGTAGCAAGACTGGAATATACAAGAGCTGTGATACTATAAAAAGATGACCCAAGACTAAATCCCAACTTTGCCACGATTAGCTGTCAAATTTGGCCAAGTTACTTCACCTTTTTTGATTCAGTGTCCTTATATGAATAATTAGTATGGTATCTCTCTGATAACATCATCATAAGGATTAAATGTTATTACTACTAAAGCATTAAAAATAGTCTCTACCACATAAGTCCTCAAGGTTAGTATATTATGATTATCATCATTATCACATGCAACTCAAGAGCAAAATATTTCACTTTTATATTTAATACAACTGAAACTATCACAGAACCTAGAAAATAAATGAATAAAATCAAGTTGTAAAATTACTTTTCCAGCTTTTATCGAGACTCCTGGCATTTTCCTTGACAAACCCTAATTATATCCATTTCTCAGAGAGAAGTACAGATGGCAGTGAATGATGTGGGGACAGATGTAAAGAAACAAGTATGCAAAACTGAGGACAAAAGGAAAAAAGAGAGGGATCAAAAAGAAGGAATATTTCCAGGTTATCCAGAACACTGAGAAAGGCAAGAGAGACTCTGGAGGTGGGGAATGAAGGCAGCACCTATTCCACCTCTTTTCTTCTCAGAAAACCCTTCCTCAGGCATCAAGTTTTCTCACCTACCTTTTCCTAACTATCCCTGGGCTTCCCTTTCTGCTATTTAAACTTTAGTTTTATAGAATATTCGATGTAAGAAAGGACCTTAGGAGCTAACTAACCTAATTATCTTATTTTATAGATGAGAAAAACTAAGGAAGAGTGAGACAAACTCCTGCCTGGGGTTGTACAGTTCTGTCATGGCAGAAACAAAATTAAAACTAGACCCCTGAGTCTGTGCTTCTCCCATAGCACAACAAAATGAGTCCACTTACTCAAGTGTAGCCTGGCTGGCTCTTATCCCATTTGGCAAATATATAAACTCTTCTCTTGGGAAGTAAATCTTGACAAATACTTTTAATGAATTAGCAAGAATTTTATTGTTTTTATTTCAATAATCATGGTTTATTATTAACTTCATTGCCCTCTAATCCTGAAATTAGGTTTTTCTACACTTGATCAGGTGCTGCTGACAACAGAACAACCGGACTGCAGTTAAACAGGGCCACTTGGGCCATCTCTCTCTCTCACACACACACACGCATACACACACACACACACACACACACTCACACAATATCAACAAATGTTTAAAATGAAGTTTGAGACAATTCTTGTCACTCTTGTAGCTATAAGGAGATATTAAATATTTAGTATAAATACATATTAAATAATGTTTAATATAGGGATTTCAGATAGTTTATTTTCTAGAGGAAAACAAGTTTCTCACCAGCATCCTGAATGCTGCTGACAACCCCAAAGTAAAGGTAGCCTGTCAAGTGTAATCACTAAATCTTTATATCTGGCTTCTGAGTGTCTTCAGCATGCTTTGCCCTGATTAGGTATATGGCCTCCTACATGCTACCCTTGCTTACTTCCAGGCTTCAGCTCCACAGTGGAAGACTGAGGCTCTGAACCGGAGCTGTTTAATCATTTATTAAAAAGTAAGAACCGCTATAATCTGGGTAACACACACCTGTAATTTCAGCTTACTTGGGAGGCAGGAAGATTTCAAGTTCAATGCTAGCCTAAACAATACAATCAAACTTCCATCTGAAAAGAAAAAAAAGAAGAGAGAGACAAGACAGAGAGACGGAGAAGACTCTATAAGTCTGTTGTGGTTTATTTGTTTTGTTAGATCTTTAGCCTTAAGGATCTGAGATTCAGATGCAACAAATATTTTGAACACACAAAGAAAGGCCCTGGCTTGCCTCTGCTCTCCTCTTTCTTTTTCCCTGGTTCCAGATAGTATCCTTTCAGTCATGAGCTTCACCATGTAGGGCTTAAAAGATAGGACCTAGGAGTAATGAACAGAAAGTTCTTGCAGTCTTCTCACAGTTGTTTTAGAGTGAGAACATCTGAATCTGAGCCACTAAAAATAACTCAGGCTCATCGTCTAAGTAGGTGTTTATTTTCCAAGGACTAGACATGCACGAAGCTGGCTTATTAGAACCACACTTGGCAAGAATTATTTACATGGATCTGTCCTTGACTTCTATTATGTGTTTGATTTTTTTTTCTCTTTTTCTGTCACAGCAGATGCAAGCTGACCACCACAAGCGATGGCAGTGGTGGACACTTTCACTTATATCAAATTCAATAACAGGAAAAGCAGAACCTGACATTACAAAACACAATGGCAAAAGTCAAATGATCAAAGCTTAGGAAGAGTTGAGCCAACTATGAAAGTTTCTAAGGGGGGAAAAGAAAATGTTGCTGTATCCTCCTACCCAAAGGCCAACCAGCAGAGGCAGCTTACTCTCCAGATACCTTTCAGCAAAAAGAAACGCCACAAATGTAGCAGAAGTGAGATCCTGAGGGAGCCAATTATATTTAAGCAGTTTTCCAAATTCTGTAAAAGAAAAAAAAGCTTAGAAAAAACTTGGCACTTGAAATGACATTTTACATGCTCTGCTTATGTCCTGTGGAATACTATTCATAAAATGGCTAGATGTCATAAAATAAACCTTGAGTTTTTAATAGAATAAAATTATTAGCCAGTAAAATTAACTTGGCTTCAGAGGTGGAACAAGGCACATCCAATCTAATAGGTACCTCAGTCTTTTTTTTGCAACTAGCAGCCAAACATGACAAATTAGGTCAAGGTCAATGGCAGATATTGGCTGAGAAACCACCTTTTTATGGTTGGCTGCTGTGTGCCACTTTGAGGTTCCTGCAATTCTCCAGCAAATCTTAGGGACAGGAGCTGCAAGACGAGGAGTGTTCAGGCATCCCACCAACTCTACACAAGACACCAGTGGACCTGTGATAACCTATGGCAGGGGAGACAGGGTTGAATAGGAAATGGAGAGCCTAGAAGGCACTGCAGTGTCTCCACAGAGGCAGCCTGGATTTTAGCTGCTGGTGGAAAGAGAGGACCTGGTGTCCACTGCCTTCACTCTTCAGAGCTCACTATGGTAATGCAATGGCTATTTGTGAGTTCAGTATAACTTTTCCTAATTAGATGCAAAGAAGATGTGTCAAAGACAATAGGACCAGACCAAAGGCAGTGAGACTTGAAAACAGAACAACTTTGATTAGGTTTCTCGGATGATTTCTCTTCATCCCAGGATGAAATTGCCAGAGTTTTATTGCCAAAGAAAACTGGAGACTCCACCAGGCTTCCTCTGTCGGACTCCCCCATCCCTTCACCTGCTCTTGAGTATGGCATCGAAGTAAATGGATCTAGGAAGCCATATACCAGCAAAAGGAAACAAGGACCTCTTAAAAACCATTCCACAGCTACCAGGTGAAGGTGACTTTTTGTTCTGCTGTGTAGTTAAGTATTTTGGCTACATCACTTCCAGTAGGAAGGGTGGCCATCTCACTGCTTGCAGAAGGAAATTAAGTAAATATGTATTAGACTCCTGCTCTGTGTCAACCACTGAACCATGTGTCATTAGGAACACTAAGAGAAGAAAACTTCTACCCTCACAGAGATTAGCCACTAAACCAAAAGGCATGTGTGTCTACATAGCAGCAACTACACCCGTCAAAACTGGATAATCCTTGGGGATCACCTTAGACGTCAACCATGAGGTTGTCCTAACCTGAAATAATAACTCCCTCATTTGAGTACTGTGTCCTTTTCTACTTTCAATTTCAGCCATTGATATAATTATTTCATTTTCCCTTTAAATTCTTTGAACCACAACATTTTAATGACCAGGAAGAGCCATGTATGTCAGAAAATGCCAAGTTCTTGACTTTTGAGTAATAGAGACAAATATCTTCACTATTGAGGGACTGAAGTGATCAGGAAGGATTTTATGCAACTATATTTGGTGTGACAATAAAACAATTATCAAAGAAAAGGAAGAAAAAGATGTCCAAATTAAGGGAAAAATAAACAAAAGTCTGATGTTCCAGGATGTCGCTTAACACAGATATTTAAAACATGGTACATTCTGATGACCTTCTAAGTGATCATGAAGGCCAATTAAAAATCCTTTAAAAACAGTATCACCAATCCCCCAGGAGCACTTCTAAACCATACCAAGGAAAGTAATGGTTAGGAGATAATAATATCTTTGTGTTTGAGGCCCTGGAATTCCTCTGAGGACTGTCTCAGATAATCTTCAGAAACAACTGAATTCCCATGTTTAAACTGATCATACTGAATGATATGACCTCTTTTGAGAGAAAGAAGGATTAAGAGCTAAATTAAGCCAATGTTCCTTCACATATCATGGTACCTATAATCAGTCAGAACACTGACAAGTTACGTCTTTTTATGGATTGAGAAATATTATTTCCCTAGGTGATTACAAAATGGCAGTGCACATACCATACTCAGTCAAACAAAAAAAATTTCATGATCATAGAAAATAATATAAATATTTGAGCTTTCAAATGTTCTCAGAGAAATAGTACTTAGGTATCTCATTAGAGCCCATAGTTTTTAAAAATTACTGTTCCTTAAACATTTGCTTTCTTTGGGGCTTCATTGTGTAAATCATATGCTGCTCTCCTTCGATTTCCCAGGATCCCCAAGGTCATCTGATACAGTGTTTACTTCAAACACAACTTTGTGCCAAAGCTGTCTGGTTCACTTGATGACACTTTCCCACTCTGTATCTCTTCATATTTCCCTACCTCTAAAACTAGTTCATCTCGATTTTCTGCAAGAACCTTCACTTCGCAGTAATTTTAAACTGCCTCCTGGATGCTTTGCATCTACTCCCCTGGGTAGGATGCTGCCAGGCAGGCAGAGGAGAGAAGGAGCTTTTTGATGTTAATGAGGTCTCTGTGCAAGACTCAGAGCTAACGGTGAGGAGCTGAGTGTGGTTTCTCTGGGGAGCCCAGGTGAGGGAAAGTGTTAAGGGCACAGCTGAGAGTCTTTGGGTACCTTGCTGTTTGCCTGGAGCAGGTATTCCAGGACCTGAGTAGTAACCCGCTAATGGCTTACATAATGAAGAAATGAGTCAGTGTACTTGGCAATACAGACTCTGAACTATATAAGGCCTCAATTCAAAAGGAAATTCTGGAAGGGAAGTATTAAATGGTGACAGATTTATTTTCATTAAACAGCTAGTGGTAGGACACAGGCTAATGAATTACAGACATTTGCATGTGTCTGCTGTTTTCATATTTCTGGACTTTGAGAGGACTGTGAGCTCAACCTTGAGCTCAGCCTGTGTTGCTTTCCAGGCCTTCTTTGCAAGGAGAGCACACAGGCCTGCTAAGAAGCACACCCATTACTCATCAGATGAGCCCTCCTCAGCATTCACAGACACTGGCCACATCCTTTTAGAAAACCCAGGAGTAAGACCACCTCCTAAAAAAGTACATGGTTTAAATACTCAGAAATCTCCAATTTACATGAAATCTCTGCTAACAAATGCCAACAAGGAGTCCAAAATCATGAGTGAGAATTTGCCAGCAAATTTTTATCTCCATCACAGTTCAATGGCAAATGAGATCTGAACAAAGAAGTCTTAGCAAGGCTCAAAAAGTGCTGTTAAAGAGTTCTTGGAATATGCTAGGACTTCCTCAAAATAGTCCCTTGAAGTAAATGGGGATATTAACATTTCTATTTTAAAGATAAGAAAACAAAAGTTTAGTGAACTTAATAGGTAACTCATTCAAGTCTCCCCAGGTAAGTGGCAGAGATGGGGTATGAATATGTGCTATTAATTACTCACACTTACCAGTGTTCAGCGAAATTGTCTATCAGAACTAGCCTATTTCCAAGAAATTCTGGAGGATAAAACTGAAGAGAATAAAGAAGCTGGGGGAAAAAGAACTTCTCTCCAAACTTACTATCAGTTTTTTTCTGTTATCTTGCCTAATGAAGAAAAAGAACGTTCTAAAGCTGAACCATATGAATGAATGCCCACAAAGCCTGTGGCTTCTTCTTAGCTAAGTGAATGCTCTGTCAAACAAACTTTCCCATATAGACTTGGACCACACTCATGTGGAATCACGCTCACTGAAGTGGGATCTGTCCCCAGTTGGCTTCTTCAAGTGGTCAACGCCTGGGAAATGAGTTCTCCTCTGGTGTCTCTTGGGGACTTTGGGGAGGAGTAGTGAGATCATGGGAACAATATCTGTCTTCTATTCTGTGACTGGACCAAGAATGTCAAAGAAAAGCTGCTACTGGCAGTCCAGCAGCAATAAATTAGTCCATATACCAAGCAAAATCATGTGGAAAATAGCATACTATCTCCATCCCAGCCCAAAGAAAAATGGGAAAGGCAGCAATAAGAAATTATTCAGGCAAAACTGAAATTCAAGAGAGGTGAACTTTATTCATGTCCTCTGCTCCTCAGAAAAAAGATACCTACAAAATTTCCATTTTTATCTTGCTAAAAACAAGGGAAAACAGAATTTGTGTACTCATCTGTGCTCTCATACTACTCTGTACAAATGGCTAAATTACAGTGTTTACCATATTGTTCTATAATTAGATTTTAGGTGTCCGCCTTCCAACTACTGTAATAGCTCCTTTTCCCCCTTAACATTTGTATTCCAAGCATCTGGTGTCATGCTTAACAAATATTTGTTAAACAAACAAATGAAAGATTGAATGGAACAATGAATAAACCACAATTTTCTCTAGGGCTCTCTCTAACTAGGGCAAAAGAAATGTTCTTCTTCCTCTATGCTTTATGACTGAAGATGGCTGACACTTTTACACTTAGACTAGGGTATAGATCATATGTCTGTCAAGAGAATTAGGTGTCTAGGATGTTTTGGCACCTAATCAATTAGTATTGTGTGTGGTTGTATGTGTAGGTATTTCTCACAATTTTATTTGCTCCTTATTCCACACATGTCTTTCTCTTCTAAGTTACCCTATGTCATAATCTGTTTTCTTTGAGTTTAATTAATTCAATGAAATCTCTACACTAAAAAGACATTCTTCATATTTTAAGTTCCTGGAGAGAAGAGAAGGCAGGAATGTGACTTGATCTAACTTCTGCAGTGCTGCCCACAACCTGTCAACTACACTCTAAGAATAATGATGAATGCAAGGCCCAGTGTACACAAGGCCCTTCCTTGTGCAGAAATTATACACAGTAGGAAGAAGACAGATATAAAGGCCAATAAAATGTAATGACTATAGTTACAGAGAAAGTTCAGCACACAGGTAAGAGACCAGATCTAATCTAAAGATCAGATAGGGGCATCCTTGATTAAGTACTTTTCAAGTTTTGACCTGAGATGAGACTTATCTAGATGAAAGGAGAATATAGGAAAGAGGAGGAGAAAGTCCAAAGATGAGAGAAAACACAATAGAAACAAAACACTTTACTAGTTATAAGGGACTAGAGTTTGAGTAAGGAGGTAAACTCAGGCCTCTGCTATTTTATTTTAAGGGCAATGGAAAGCCACTGAAGGATTTTAGTGATGGTGAGGGCATTCTGATCTGAATTCTGGGAAGAGACTTGTATTGTAGATAAAGACATACAGATTTTGGAGTTGTATTATTTAGATAAGCTGAGTATAGTAATAAGCAGACTCGCAACATTCTCCTTTTAGAAAAATTGCTTTGGCTGCCATATAGAGAATGGATATGAGGCTGTGAGACCAGGTGTACAGAAACCACTTAGCATGCTATGTCAGCATCCAAATGAGGATGGCAAGCCTGGCACTGGAAATGGAAAAAGTGGATAGATTCGGGAGACTACCTAGAAGACAGAAATAACAGGCATTGGCAAGTAATGAGATCAGGGACTGGCAAATTAGTTCTTTAAAGAACCAGGTAAGAAACATTTAAATTTTTCTGGGCATGTGGTTTTCTGTCACCAACTGTTCTTCAGTTCTTGTGAAAACTAATGGAAACAGACAATATGAAAGTGAATACGTATATTTGTGTTCCAATATGAACCAATTAGCAACAATAAAAGCAGGCCAACATGCTTAATTTAGCCCAAGACTGGAGCATGCTGACTCTAGACTAGACGAAAACTGTGGCAGAAAAATAAAACATGGTTTCCCTGTGTGTGGTTTGGGCATCTGATTGGTCATGGTTACTTAGAGGAAAGAGAAAAGAGAAAAGAAACAGGGACAGAGGGAAGGCAGTAGTGGGAAGATTTTAGACACATTTAGCTTAAGATACTAGAAAGATATCATCTAATGCATCTCTGCTAAGCAACTAAATATTTGTGTGTTGGTTTCAGGAAATAGAGCTGAACTGTGGGTAAAAATCAGTTCATTAGTTAAGGTAGTCTAAATATCAATACTTAATGACTAAATATGTACTTATTGCTGTTTCAACTACTAAAGTAGAAACTATCAAAATACAGTGGCTTTAGTGATATATTTAATTCCATTTCTGCATGGTGATACAAGGAATTCATATGGGAAAGGGAAGAGAAACATCCATCCCTCTCAAGCAGAGAGGAGAACTTTGAGAAGTTATAATAGGCGCCCTTACTTATATATCCTCATCCAACTGCCAAGGGGGCTGGGATATGCAACAGTAGTTGTGTCTGCAGGCTCAAGAGATGAGTAGATTTTGATGAACACTATCAGGATTCATCATCAGAGTCAAAGACACATGCAAAAGCCAGGAAGGCATAAAGATCAACAAAAGAGTATTTTATAGGCAACCATGAAGCATGAGATCAAGTTTCAAACTAAAGAAACATCAATGTAAAGAGATAAACCGAGATCAAAAGAGGATCCAGCAAAATAGAGTACCAAAATGAAAATAAAACTAGGAGAATATGTTAGAAGCTTAATGAATGTATTCAGAAATAAGTACAAACTTAGTAATTAAATATTGAGTTCACTGCCAACAAGGTGACACTTACTTCGTACCTCTGATACTCAGATGAAATATGAATCAAATTATATTTAAGATAAAAGCAGCAACAAAAAAAATCAGCCCTTTGAAAAATAGCCCAGTTTTCATTCCCATTCAGATGGACTGCTTTAGGGTTATACACTGTAAGTATTTCCTTTGTGCCCATAAATCAACATATATATATATTATACTCTGCACCAAAACATTATATGATATATGAACATATCAATGTAAATATGAATATGTAACTGTCTCTCTATCCAAACACACTGAGCACTCAGAGGATTCATTGTCAAATGCATTTCTTTTTTGCTTCCATTTTTCGTAATTCTCCATGCCCTCTGTTTCACTCAAGGCTTCTCCATCGCCTACTCTATTTCTGTTCTTGGCTGTTGATGAGATGATGAAAGAGAAGATGCTAGTTTGCCTGACATTTTAAGCACTGCTCATACTATTAGAAAATACTAACAAGTCTCCAATCTAAATAAAATGTCCAGGCAGGACCATCTTGTGCCCCTTTCCTTGGTCCTCCCACTCAAGAGACCTTGGTTAGAAAAACAGGAATCTGAGAACTCCCTGACGTGTTACCCATAGTAGAGCAGTGTCTCTTAATCTACCAGGCCGAATAGAGGGTTGGGAGGCTTTTGTATCTGGAATGCTTTTATTTTTCCTAAAAATAGCCAGGCTTACTTATAAATAACTTTTCAAAAAAAAATCAAAGGATTTTTTTTAAAAATGATCTGTCTAGAAGGCACATAATAATAAAGAGAATAAAATTAGCAATCTCTTCCACTTGCCCAGTATAAATTATTAGAGTACTCAGTCTGACCAAGTGAATATTTATAAGCCTGACCTCAAACACCATGGTATTCAATAAATATAAATTGAAGACAGTGACAATACTGCCCATATTTTCTTACTTAATGACACTCAGTTGGCAGTTGAATACCACAAATCATGCTCATTTCATTCTTCTTTTACTCCATTTCATAGTATAACTCATATTAGGTATGTTCACTATTGGGAATAGTTTTCCAACTAGCAAAATTAATTCTTTCTTTATTGGAGAGAAACCAATCAGGGTATATAAGCAAAAAAAAAAAAAAAAAGAAACCTTCACAGCAGCATTTCTTTCCTGGCTTATGCAATGAGACTGTTGTCAGCTCCAACAAGTCTTACCATTACCTTTATAGGGTCATCATAATTCAAATTTGGCTACCTTCAAATCTCATCTGCAAAGCACATCTAGAAATTCAGCTGCTGATACAGATAATGTATGAAACTGAAAAGCTGCAACTTGTTTCCCACTTGGTAAGTCAAATATAAGCAGATTTTTTTAAAAATCCTATACTGTCTCTGCTACACTCCTCTGAGAGAAATAATGAGAGGAAGGCAGGAACTAGCAGTGTGACATGTATGCAGTGGAAAGTCACTGCACTGGTTCAAAAGCACATGTGAGTACAGAATTCACTATGTGACTATTATAGCTAGCATCTTCAAGTGGCAACTAGAATGGAAGGCAACAATTCTGCCTGCTCAGATCCTTGTCTTATCTCTATCTCTTAAAATGAACAGTTTATCTCTGCCACATCTTATTCTTCACAAGACACTTTTGTCTCCTGTATTGAGACAATTAAGGCCATTCACCAGGGCTGAGAAACTTAGGACTACCTTTCAGTTTTCCATCCGCATCCTACAGCATTCATTCTAAGCAGGCAAGGTCTCTAATTTGCTAGTGCCCTCTCCCTCTGCCATCTCCACCTTATTTCAGGTGCCTATCAACCCTTATCCAGACTATTACAGAAATATTTCATTGGTCACAGGATAGTTTCTCTATAATCTATTCCATCCATATTCTATGAAAAGAAAAACATATGTACAACACAAGTCAGATGGCATCATGCCTCTGTTTCACACAATTAAGCGATAAACACCATCTGAGAATAAACCACATTTAGTACACAGCAAAGGGAGCCTTCCAAACATCAGGTACCTGACAGTGGCTACACCCCTCTTTCTCAGGAATTGTGCCTGATATTTCACACCCTACATATACCACCTGCTAATTCTTACTTCTTAGACTTTGTTCGCACTCAAGTCTCTGCATTTTCTCACCACTCCTCCAGACTTACCCCTGGCTCATTCCTACCTTATGATTTAACTTTATCCAGGTATCATTTCCAGGACGCCTTAAGATTCATGCCCCATAATCTCCAAACGCTTGATCTCACTGTGTGAGTCAGTGTTAATACTTCTAACGACAATCTCATTTTTGTATGTCTGAGTTAGCAAATGTTAACAGACCTATGGGAAAGAAAAAAGGAAAAAAGATCCAAAGGCCAATAAGAATCTTACATTTGATAGAAGTGGATTCTGAAGGCTACTGAGGTGAGCTAAATATGCAGAAAAAAATAATTCTTGCCAGGCATAGTGGTGTGTACATGTAATCCCAGAATTTGGGAGACTGAAGCAGGAGGATTACTATCAGTTCAAGCCCAGCCTGGGCTACATAGTGAGTTCAAGGCCAGTCTGAACCACATAGCAAGAACCTATCTCCGAAATGCTAATCCTACTACTAATAATAATTCTTGACCTTTTCCTACTATGTTCCCCAAAATTCACCCCCCAAAAAGATTAAATATTTATTTTTCTTGAATCATAGAGTTAGAAGAAAACTTAAGGGATAATTTCTTTATTCCAAAAGTAAAGAAAGTTTTTCCAAGTATAATTTTAAAAGCCAGAAACTATAAACATTGATAATTTGACCAAATAAATAGCATTTCAACTGGAGGAAAAAATACTATAAATCCAACTGAAAAGACACTTTCCAAAATTATATATTTAACACATTCTCTAGAAACTAATTTATTTTGAGTAAATGGATTTATATGGCAGAGGATTAATGTCCCAATAAAAAACTGTGGTGAACCAACAGCAAAAAAAACAGATAAACTCCATTAGAAAAAGCAAAACAAATGACATAATTAAGCATATAAATTGCCTCTAAATTTATGTGAAGTTTTCAAACTTCCAAATCAAAAAAACTTCAATTTTACCTGATTCTTTATAAAAGAGAATAAAAAATGTTACAAAATGTTATGAGTTATTGAAGGTATGGGAAGATGAGCATTGTTAAATACAGCTATGAGAATCTACTTAGTACTACAGTATTAAATAGTTTTGGAAAGTAGTTTAACATATTAACAGTTATGGCCCAGAACTTTCACCAAAATTTATCCAAGCAAACCACTAAACATTTATCAAGAGGGAGCTGTTAAATAAATTATAGCTCTTTGAACATTATATGTAATTGTGTTTTAGTAATATTAGGTACCCATCAAAGTCAATGATACACACATTCACACAGAAAGGTACGTGTTACAATGTTTTCAATTTGCATTAAAAACAATGTGTGAAATAGTTCTGCTTTGCCAAGAAGAGGAAGAAGAGGAGGAAGAGAAGCGGGAGAAAAGAAGGGGAGGTAGAAGGAGGAGGTAAGAGGGAGGAAGGGGGGAAAATGTAGGAAAGATATTCCTACACCGTAAATCACCATGATCTCTAAGAGGTACTGCTTTTTAAAACTTTCTTCACACTTTTTTGAATTAGCTGAATTTTTCTAACAAGGAACATATGTATTTTTTATACTTAAAGATAATTATCAACAATATCATTTCTAGTGTTCAGAAAGAAAGCTGAGTGTGGTGATGCATGCCTATAACCCCAGAACTTTAGGAGCGTAAAGCAGGGGAATTACAAGTTTGAGAATAACCTGGGCAAGTTAGTGACTTTCCAAGATTCTGTCTCACAATGTAAAA
The DNA here is from genome assembly GCA_004027295.1 of Dolichotis patagonum. Classification (NCBI taxonomy): domain Eukaryota; kingdom Metazoa; phylum Chordata; class Mammalia; order Rodentia; family Caviidae; genus Dolichotis; species Dolichotis patagonum. Next base: position 3,155 of record PVJX010033790.1, on the reverse strand, counting down.
AAACTTTAAAAGATTTGGGAACATAGCTCAATCAAAAGGCTCTCAGTTCAATCCTCATTATAAAAAAGAATAAAAATTAGAATATTGAAAATAAAAGAATGGAGAAAGAAGACAAAAAACAGTGTTTACATGAAAAGATTGACAGAAAGTCACTTACCATTTAAACTAAACTATTATTAACTCTCAAAGTTCATCTCAATAGGTTTGCCAAATCCAATTAACATAATACACAAGACCACCTTAATTAAACTACTGCCTAGACAATCAACACTATCAATTTCCTTCTTTGACTCCTTGTCATGTGAAATCAGCTGTTATTCTGAGTCTACTGAACAGAACACAAACACTGTGAACTATTTATTACCTCAGGAGTTTGATCATGTGTATAATAGAGGAACTCCTCTCTCTTCCCCCTACCCCCAACCCTATAATTTGTTCATCCTTAGAAAAAAAAATCTTGGAAAACGTTTCAACTCTCAGGATAAATCCACACATAGGTTACCAGGATGTGTTGTAAGCCTATACATGTTTCTTGCTTATTTTTTCTTAATATCTTGACACCCAAAATTAAGGAAGGAAGGATTTATTTAGTTCACTATTTGTAGAGGATTCAGTCAATAATCAGCTGGCTCCAAGGCAGGGTGTCATGGCAGATAGCAACAGTTCATGGAGGTAGAAGACAGAAAGAAGCCACAAGAGCAAAAGGAGGAGCAAGACTCTTCCCTTCCCTCATAGTCTATATACCTTGGGCAGGTATAGCACTCATACTCCTAATCTCAGCACTAGATGCAGCTGCCTCCAGCCCCTCCTGAGTGCAGGAGACTTTGAGGGGGACATCCATACACAATTAAGCTTTGAAATCTACAGGTTTGTTTTTACCTAATAGCAGCTTTTGTCCATTATTTTAAAACAGGGTCTTATCAACCATAGGAGTAGAGAAAACTAGGACTTAGTGACAGCTATTTCTGAGAACAAAAGAAGTAAAAGATATTAGTGACCTTTAATGTCTACCTTAGAGCTGCTAATCAGATGTAAATTGTCACCCCATGGATATACATAATCAACTTTATTCCCTTTGCTAATTGAGAAATAGAGCTTTTAATGTCAAGAAACATTTGAAAAATGTACCAAGTTTGCTCAGTGGAGCAAGTTCTTTTTAAAAGTCAGAGTTTCCATATGGTGAAATCATGGAAATTAGACTTAGGGAAAAAAATAATAAAAATGAAAAGGACTAATTTGTCAGGGAGCTAGTCTATAGCAAAATAAAATCAGTTTAAACAACCCCAAATCTGGGAATTCTGACTACTCCTTATGTTCAAAAATAATTCCCTCAGTGCTTATGAAAAGTCATTTCATCATTATCACCTCCAAAGATCCTCTTATGCTGTCTTTATGCGTCCTGCCTGGGGGTGGCTATGGCTTAGCAGTCACTGTGGGAGGATACTCAGGAAGTTAGTCCTTTCTTCTCATGGATTCTCTGCCTGGTCTTACTTTTAAGTTTCCTTTAGATGGTAAATGGTCTTACCTCATTTGTGTAAAAAGGGAACCGAGTATTCCCTTGAGTGATATTTCCAGATTGCTATCATCATTATAAACTCAGACACAGAAGTGTGCATATCTTCAATTTATTGTTGGTTTTAGAGCAGATGCAGTCAAAGCACTTGCCAACATCAAAGGATCAGTCTGCTCTCTCCTATTCCAAGACCCACTTCTACCCAATACTCTCTTGTTTGATAAAACCTACCATTTCTCCCTCTTCTTTGTGGCAATCTTTGTTACTTAACATTCTTCCTCTTGAAAGAGACTGATAAAAGTCCTCTTCATTGTCTGGGGCACTGTGTTTACTGTGGGGCCCAGGATACATTAAAGTCACCTCTAAGAAATTCCCAACCATTTTCTCTCACAGGCAAGACCAACAACCACTATCTCTAATGAGAACAGAAACCACATGTAACAATGTGAGAAGAGCCTAAACGCTAATAAGCACACATCTACCACACCACCGGCCAAGGCAGACAGTGAGGGGTCGCTAATCCTCAGCTAGTCCAGATCTCAAACTCATGCTGCTCCTAGGTACCACACAGTGATATGTTTACAAAATCACATCATTCCTAAGGCAACACAATTAGGGGAACGAATATGTGCTTTGAAAAATGATTCATTTCTCCATGACCCTCACAGAAAGAGGGAGCCTGAATAGGGTCATTTAACATTTCTGAACTTTGATTTATTTTTCTTTTTCTTTTTTTTCCCTTTTCTTTTGAGACAGGCTCTCATGTGTAGTTCAGGCTGATTTTGAACTTAGTATGTAGCCTTGAACTCTCAGCAATCCTCCTGCCTCAGTCTCCCAAGTACTGGGATCATATGCATGTGCCAACAGTATGCTGAGCTCTCTTCATCTTTAAAAGTACTTTAAGGAATCTAACAATAGTCAGAACTAACACTTTCAACAAAACATATGCAAATACTTTCTCCATTTAGTTTTAAATTCTCTTCTCTTTTCATTTTTAAAAATAACAACCTTAATGAGACAATTCCCAAACCCTTTTAAATATATAATTCAGTGTTTTTTTAGTATATGCATAGAGTTTTGCAGCTATCACCAAGCCTAATAACTTTCTTTTATTATTTTATTTTAAAGAGAATAAAACAAAAGAGGGCAGAACAGAGCAGATCAGAACAGGACAACATAGGCAACACAATACTTTACATTAAGACAAACGGACATTAACAGTAACTATCACAATATCTCTTTCTCTGCTATAGTTGAGCATAGTTTCAAATACAATAATATCAAACATAACAAAATAGTATAAAACCATTCAAAGAGTGAAAGAATTAAAGGGCTTTCTGAATTGAATAACAGAAAATGAATAATGGGTACTATAATATCTCATTTTTGATAAAAAATTTTGTTTAAACTATCACACATATTCAAATCCTAATAAGACACAATGTGATAGATGGACCCAATAGTAGTAGAAGAATAGAAGCATGGTAGGACTTCTAAGAAGGACAATATTAAATCAGCAATAGCTGTCATAAGGTTTTGTTGTCTTTAAAACAGCTGCTCATACCATCACACATGATATAGTTCAACAAAACAGAATAAAACCATTTCAACTGATGAATGAAAACATTGAAAGGCTTCAAAG
>PVJX010033789.1:0-10183 GCA_004027295.1 Dolichotis patagonum | reverse complement strand
GTGGCTCTTACATGAAGTCAAAGGGGTCATGATGACTCATGCTTTGATGTTAATAAAGCATCTCTTTTATAAGCTACTGTGCAGAAAGGAAACTTATGTGACCACTCTCACTATGAACTTTCTCAATAATATTCCAGCAGCACACACACTCATAACAATCCTAGAATGAGTTGTGTAAGGGAGGACTTTGTCTTATTTGTTTTCATATAAGCTAAAATCTGAAGAGGTAATTACCAATACAGTCTTATAGTAGTACATGAGAGAATGGTGTAGAAGGAATTGTATTTTAGACTGAAGACAGCATGGGACAGGATTTTCAACTTCAGTGTATAAGATCTGTGATACATTTTGTCTTACCTATTTAATTATAGGGTTTTTGAGAACAAAATACTTTTGAAATATGCTCTGTGGAGATTTTGATATATTGTATAAATTATGGAAACTTGGGTTGGTAGAATAATGGTGTGAACATCATAATTAAAGTGACAAGATATATGACTTACTAATGTACTACGTGAAACTTATGACTCTATACTGTTTGGAGAATAAAAATTTGGTTTTGTTTTAATGATCTTGCCACACCTAACTTAATGGAAACCTGGAGTACAGAGAGGTGAATCTATCACCTGAAGATTATTCACTATTCATTCTAGAGGTAGGCAGGCAAGTAGGTAAGCAGGTAGACAGGGATGTGTGTGTGTGTGTGTGTGTGTGTGTGTGTGTCTTTCTGTCTGTATGTGGTAAAATATAGAGACAATTGAAAATTGACTATATTCTGATCTTTCCATTTTCTTTGTGCTGCTTCAGTGCAGATTAGGGCTATGAATTACTACCTCATGGGAGACTGGAAGTGGATTCCAGTCTGGATTTTGTTTCCATGGTAACTCATTAGTAGACATAGCTTGTTCTACTTCTTAATGACTTATACCTTTATTTTACATAGTAAAAAAGATTTCAACATCTGAAGGAGTTATGGTAAGGCCAAAGTATTTGATGAATAAAAAGATACACTTCTAAGAGGCAAATATTATTAGACATTTATTGATGATGGTTTTGCCAATCATGCCAGATTTAAAACTGAGTGTGATCAGGTTTTGGTTCAGTCAATGCTCACCAGAGATACAGATTTAATGCAGTGTATACAAACATACAAGAATTTACAAGACTAGCTTACAGTGGCCACCCACAGAATCAGGTGTGGAAGTGTGAAAATAGTCTCTGTGCACTGGAGATCTGGAGGAGCCAGATGAGGCCTGGAGCTCACTGTGATGCTCTGTATCAGTCAGTATTAGGAGACCAAAAGGTCTACACCAGCAGGCTGAAGGTTCTGTGCTACAGACTGAAGAGTCTGCCCTGGACACCAGGAGACATGTCCTTAGTGAAGCTTCTTTGAAGAAACTGAACTGAGCCCTCCTTCTTATTCTGGTATCAAACCTACCCACAGTGGGCTGGGTCTTCTGATTTCAGTAAATCCCCTTAGCCACACCAAGAACTATGCTTATCTGATTTAGTCAAATATTTTTTTACGCAAATTAATACAATCAGTTGACTATCACATTTATTTACAGAATGAAGGGCTATTGCTTCCTTCTATAGCTGATTGGTGGTGGTCATAATGCTCTAGAAGGACAGAAAGGAAGGAAGATATCTCCTGTGTGCTAAGCATTTGAGATTGAAGTTTAGGTTCCAAAACAAATAGGGAGCTGAATAGCATCATTTTGTGAGAATGTATTTCTTTCTAAGTAACTTCTGAAGAAAGAGACAAGTCCTTCAGTCTATGTCAGAGCCCTAGCCCCAAACCATGGGTCGTATTTCCACACCCTACTAGGAGAGAAGCTGTAATTATTGCTCTCCAGATTTGTCAGGTAGACAAAGAAAATGAGAGAGCTTGCTTCCAAGGTTTGATAGAGAGTTGAGGGTAGGAAAGAAACTCTCTGCGAGAGATGGCCAGGCCATTGGTTGGCTTACCTTTCTGGTGTTACAGGACAGCAGTGAAAGAAAAGTTTGCCATATACGTGTGCTGAAGTTTCCATCTCCTCAAGTTTCCACCCACTAGTGACAAAACACTGAACCTAAGAATCTGAAGAGTAGGGTTGCGTAAAAGGGGGTTGGATTCCATCCCATAGGGTCCACTGACAATGAATGCTAACTCCTTTTTTCCCTTCTGCAATGTGGCTATATCATTGCCATTAATAAGTGAGTTGGCCACTAGGGGAATTAGCCCTTCTGCTTAAGCTGTCATTGATTCACAGATATCTGGAATGCTTAAATTCAGTGGGATATTTGAAATTGACAGGCCTGTATGCTTATCCCTATCAGTGGCCTGCTCAACATCACAAGTTAGTGGAAAACCAGGACCAGGGTTTTGTGCCAGTGCTGGCTTCTGGTACCTATGCCCTGCTGCCACCTCCTCCTCTTCAGTCATGATACCAGCTCGTTTTGCCATCATCTGCCTCTCCCCTGTTCACTGCTTGATTAAATGTGACTATTTTCTGGGCTTTGAGCCCAGTTTGGTTAAAATTTTATGACTTGTTTAATGCCTTCAATTCTGTTTGAGGTAGGACTTTCATATTTTTATTTTTGTTAAATTTATTATTTTTGCTAGGTGAATGGGGCTAATAAACACTTGAATTTAAAGCCAATTGGAATTTGTTCAATAAAGATTTGTATAGTAACATCACAGCACATTGTTGCCATGAATAGGTAAAAAATGTACTTCAGCATGTGTGATCTTTGTAGAGAACTTTGTATTGTTCATTGGTTAAGCAAGTGCTTTGTGACCTTCCTGGCTCACCTTACAGAGTCCTTGCTCTCCACTGTTTTCTCACAATGCTGGGCTCTGTGCAACTATAGCAATCACTACCTTGTTTTCTTCTTCCAAGTAAACTGTTTCTGCCATTCTCTGCAATGGTTTCCTGCTACAGTGAAGACAAAATTGGCCCTCCTAATAGTGTGGTGCAAGACCCTCTCCTATGCACCCTCTCCCCATCTTGACTTAGTGCCTCTCTCACAACACTGTTGTCTCACTTTCCTGTTATTTCTCAATAGTCTCTTCTATTGATATAGCATATATGTTAGTTGATTATGCACTCATTTCTGTGATTGATTATTGATGTTGAAGGAGAGACAGGATAATTCTTCAGTCAGGATTCCCAGCCAAGTGGATCAAGATGTTTCCTCCATGCCAAGGGCAGAGATGGAAGGGCTTTGATTTGATAATAGCATTAATCCATTCATGAGGATGAAATCCTCATGGCTTGATCACATCTTAGTGATCATGCCCCTGTAACAATGGCAATTCAATTTCAACAGGAATGTTGGGGAGGCATTCCAAAATAGCTATTAGGATGACATCTTACTGGACTAGGAGAGGCCTTCAATCCAGTATGACTGGTGTCCTCCTGAAAAGTCAAAAGTTAACCATATTCACTCTCACAGAATGTCATGTGAAGATGAAGGCAAATATTGGAGGCATATATTATCAAGAAGCCAAAGAACACCAGAATTTGTTCAAAACCACTAGAAGCTAAGAGAGAAGCATGGTATAGATTCTTGAAAGGAATCAACCCACTGACACTGTGATCTTGAATTACTGGTCTTCAAAACTAAGACAAATGCTATTGTTCAAGTCACCTACAGGTGCTACTGTATTATAATAGCATTAGCACACTAATATAATGGCTAAGAGCAGAGACTTTGGAGAAAAGTGACATCATTTGAATTGAGATTCCATCACTTGGTAGTAGTGAACATTCAGTTAGTTGCTGAACTCTGTTCCCTTCTGTGAGGTTGGCATAACACTAGTAAACATTTAGTGAGAGTGTACTCTCACAGCACTCTCCTATGTCTCATAGTATTATATCTCATCCCAAATATTAGGCACTAATCAGTTCACTCATATATTCTTTGCAACCCCCAAAGTAGGTCCAATCAGCACCCTGAATTTATGTCCCATAAGCTGCAATAGAATTGCAAAGCTGGAAATAGAGGTAGCATTAGAATGAGGTAGTCTAGCCTCAGAAACCATGCTTAATGTCTATTCTCTGCTTTTGTGATGCCTGCTTCAAGGCATGCTAGGAAGATGCAGTGAGCTGATGCTTGCCAACCATGTTATCACGGTACTTGGCATGGAGGGAGAGAGCCATCAAAGAAGGACAATGAGGGAAGAGTGTAACCATCATTGTGGGTCATCTGGCAGCCTTCCTTTTAGAGAAAATCAAGCAATAATGGGGCATTGTTTAATGTCTTCTTTAGAACAAGAAGTTTGTGTAACATTTTCTTCAGCATTCCTTATACTGTGTGAAGAATTTTGTTTTTTATGAACATGGTGGTGTGAGGCAGCAATTTCTTTTCTTTTTAGATATGCTAGAGTTAAAAGATTAATGAGGGAAAAGGCTAAAAAGTTTTTTCTCAGGGAAAGTGGGTGATCGACATAATGTATTGAGAGTAAAAATGCCTACAGACTGCCAAAAATGGCTAACATCATCACAGACACCACAAGGAGGTAAAATGCAACACATGCTTTATTATAAAGATTGGAGTTTGGAGAAGATAGAAATTGAAAAGCAAAGGGATCAGAGAAAAAAAGAATATGACGCTGGAAAAATAAAAGGAGGGCGAAGGGAAGGAGAAAGAGAGAACTGAAACGTGTTATGTACCATTCCCTACAGCGAATGTTCATCACGTGCTATAAACATGTACCAACAAAAGTTAAAGTTTAAGGCAAAAAGGAATACATGCACGGTAAGAACTGGGAGTCAAAATTGTGCTGAGGATGTAACAAAATTAAATATTGTAGTTGTAATTTTTTTAAAACATTCAATAAAATGAAAGTAGATAAATTCATTTATTTCATTGGTGGCGAACCTATGGCACACATGCTGTAGAGAACTGTTTTCTATCATTGAAAGCTCTGAAAGGTTTGCCATCACTGCTTTATTTGTTTGCTTTGCAGTTCTGTGAACTAACACAGGGCCTCTCTCTACCTTGAGCAACATCCTTAGGGTTTTTTTAAAACTTTATTTTGAGACAAGTTCTCATTAAGATGCCGAGGCTGGTTTCAAGTTTGAGATCCTCTTGCCTCAGTCTCCCAAGTAGCTGGGATTATAGGCATGCATCATCATGCCCAGTGATAAATGCTTGCAGTGATAAATGGTATTATAGAACTAAAAGCTACTATCCAATGGTATAACAATGCTAGGTTCAGGACTAATGATGGAAACAAAATAAGGAGGTCCTCCCTCCATCAGTACAGTTATTTAACATGTACTGTGTAAATTTTCAGACATACAATAGAGAGATGTTAACATCTTACAATTCACCTTACCACTGCCTTTTTTCTTTTTTCTTTTCTTTTTCTTTTTTTTTTTTTTTTTGGTACCAGGAATAGAACTCATAACCTTACACTTGCTGGGCAGGCACTTATGCTGCTGAGGTAAATCTCCAGCCCTCTTTCAGTTTCTTACCCTAGGGAGACAATACCGTGTTTACCTTTGAGTCTGGTATATTTAACTTAAAAGTATGGTCTCAAGATGCATCCATTTACCTATAAAATCTTCTAGTTTAAATAAGATATAAAAGATACAATAAATATTGTGAAAGGGAAAGAAACTGCTCAAAAGGAAAAACAACTGGGATGGGGGAAAAGAAGAAAGAAAGAAAGGAAAAGCAAATATATATATATATACACACACAAGATAGCTAAGATAATTGTAATACTAATTCTACTATTTCAAGGAAAGGAATAGTTAGTGTGCATATTGTTTGATCAACTTTGTTTGCCTATAGCTGGTAATCTGAGCAACAATTTAGAAGACAACGATATGCAGTATAACAACCAAGGTGTTAAATTCCTGTCACCTTGTCTTGAAATTCTGTATCACTATTGTTTTGGGGTTTTATTGCTGTTGTTTGTGTCTTTTGTTTGTTTTTTATTTTTCCTGCTTTTTTCTCTTTAAAATAAAATAGAACTTATGGTGTGTGAATTATATCTAAATAAGGCTGTTATTTAAAAATAAATGAAGATATAACTTAGTGGCAGGGCACTTGTCTAGCATGCCTGAGGTCTTGTTGGATCCTCAGCACTGTGAATGAATGAATGAATGAATGAATGAAAGAAACCAATAGTGATTACAAATGAATGCATTAATTAAAACAATAGTGATTAATAGGCAATATAGATCATATGATCACATACCTGAAAAATTTAAGAGTAACTAAAATATCAAAAATTGTTACAAACTAGAGTACAACTAACAGATATTAATAGTTTTCATAAATACAAGTAGCAAGAAAAACAGGCATCTTGAACAGAGTTATAGAAAAGAGTAGGGCAGAGAGACTGTTCAGTACAACTGGCAAAATGGAGATGTGTCCCAGAAAAACAAATTGGACCTACCTCTTACACCACATATTAAGAAAAACCACAAATCCATGAACAAGTAAAATTATTAAACTGATAGTAGAAAACATGAAAGAATTCCGTTACAACCCTGTAGTGAAGGTTTTAGTTATTATTTGAAAATCCAGAAGCTAGAAGGAAAAGATTGATGAACTCAACTGCAGATATTTAAAACAGGCTTAAATAGCAAGAGTCAATACAAGCAAAGTCAAAATACAAATGACTATACAGGAAAAATGTTTTGCAATTTGTATTAAAGACTACTTCATATTTCATATCTCTGACACACACAAGAGTAAGAGTTATATCAATAAGTCACAAACTTTCTGCTTTCTTGTCCTCCTAGTAAATTTATATCTTGTCCCTTCATCTATAAAGACCTCAAGAAATGAACATGATAATGAACGATCTAATAAATATGAGGAAAAGACATGAATGAACAGATAGCTCACAGCAAGAAAATACAAATAGCTCTAAAGCAATAAAACAAAAATATTAACACTGTTCCTAAGAGAATATAGTTAAAACTATACTCATGCATCATTTTCTCCTATCAGATGAACAAAACCTAGAGGCTTAACATAATCTGTTAGTGAAGCTATGGAGATTAGGCACACATTCTGTTGGGAGTGCAGACAGATAGGATGTCAATTTCAAGGCAGTTTGGAATCTTTATTAAACATATAAATGCAACAGACATTTGAACCAAGGATTTTCCTCTGAGGAATTTAGGCTTGGATATTTTAACAAGTGATAAATATTATGTGCATGGTGTTACCTCTTAAAGTACTATTCGTAAGATCAACCCATGCATTGATCAGTAGAAGATTAAATTATGGTGTATCTGTCCCAGTCTCAGCCATCCTCAGCCTACAGGTCATGTCCAGCCCACCATTTGTGTTTATTTGGCCCACAAACTAAGAATGGCTTTTACATTTTAAATGATTTTTAAAAATCAGAATGATAATATTTTGTGACACATGACAATTATATGAAAGTGTAAGTTTAGCATCAATGTTTTGTGGGAACACAGCCTTCCTAATTTATTTACGTAATGTGTATGAGAGCTATAGAATGGTGTAGCTGTGACAGAGGCCATATGTGCCTCCCTCATTACTTCCCCCTGCTGCTCTGCTCACTATCAATCAAAAGGATGCAATTAAAACTCAAAAGTGTCTTGAGTGCCATTCAACTAATGTGTAGGATTTTATGACCTAAACACAATGATGAAAATTATAGAGCTTCACAAATGCAAGGAAAGATTTTATTTGGTACCTATTAAGTACCAGGGAGTTCTGGAAAAAAAAATCAAGGCACATTTTAAATGAGCACATCTGTTAAAGAGAGGGTAGAAAAATAATTTCATGTTGATCATTTTTTAGAACAAGAAAATTTCAAGGTCAGAATACTTTGCCCAAATGTTGATTTCCAGAGTATGCTTTCAGAAATATGTAAGACACTTATTAGAGAAGTAGGAATTTTGAGATTCCTCACTGAGTGGGGAGAAGCTTCTGCCCATGTATCATTGAATATACTCAGAAATTCTTATGATTGAGAAACTTAAATGCTATTTCTCAATGTACTAAGTTTTACAGTATATGTTTCTATCTGCTACAAACCAAACTTTTCTTCATTACCTGCCAAAATTAGCATACACTCCAAACATTTGCCACCATGGCATTCATATTGTACTTTTCAGCCTTTATCTGCATTTGCCAATTTATTTTCACTCTGAATTCCATGGAAACTACTCTTGTCTCCTGAGTTGTAGTCTCTGCCTTTCAGAAGTAACTCAGTTAACACTATGCTCCTTTATCAGTAGATCAGGTAATTATTAAGTAATTTTGGTCAAAAATCTTCCCAGCACCACTTGGGTAAGCACAGAAACCTGTACTATTTATTTATTCAATATGTCAGTTTCCCTGCTTAGTCTAGAGATGATTTAATACACTGGTGGGAGAAACATAAAACTCAAACAGGATGCTTAGTAAGTCAAACATATTCAGGTTGAATGATTAGATGTTCCCAGTTAATTACTAGAAAGAACAATAATTAAATTACAAATCAGCTTGCATATGGGTTACTGGAATGAATGATAAGATGGACCCTTTCAATCATTTTTCCATTAAAGAAACCTGGGACATTGAGAGATATAATTTTCCTTTTTTGCTTTTTCCAAATTATGTCATTTAAACTGTGTTTTAAGCTAGAATTGCTTATATAAACAACTTTATATAGTGTTAAGGAATTTTTGGACAAAACTCAGCTTATGAATGTAGCAAGAAGCACTGGGCATTTCTAGGTAAATATTCGAGTTAAGAGTTAAAGAATCTGACATTCCCAGTTATATTAATATATTTGAGTGTTCTTTGGAATTTATAATAGAATTTGGTCATTCTAAAGTGGACTTGAGGTTAACTGACATTTAAAGACAAGAATAATCAAAGCAACATAGCTATATTTTTTGCTACATTTGTTTAAAATAGAAGACAGGAAAGGAGTTTTACTGCCCTAACCCTAGGCAAGAGATAAACCAACAAAAGCCATCCATTTTTTAAATATTGCCTTACAGTTACTTCAGCTATTGACTAGGATATTTAATGAGCTATTTCATAACAAATGAAATGATTAAAAGAAGGAAGAGAGGGACGGAGAAAGAGAAATGCTTTCCCATTGACATTAAATTAGTGATAAGGAGAGAAATCTTAGGAATCTAGACCAGGGCCTATGTCAAATATGAATTGTAGAAGTTTCTCTTCTATATTATGGGACATAGAAATACATGTCAGATACCCCAAGTCCCAGCACCAGGAAGTTAGTTTTTTAGTAAGCTGGCTCACTATTAGCCATCTTCTCTAAAGTGTTGACATTGCTAGAGGAGAGATTATTTTGAATTGCTTGTTGAAGTGGCCAAAACACTGGTCACATAGATAGAAAAAAAACCTGTAAAACAAAAACAGGAGTAAGAAACAGGAGAAATTTCATTTATGTAGGTTTTAAAATGATAACATAATTTTTAAAATTGATGCATAATTGTACACTGAAGGGGGACTCAATATAGTGTTTCATAATATTCAGATTAAGATACATGTGTTATTTAAAGCATTCATCATTTCTTTGTGGTAAAACTATTCTAAAAAATTTCTTCAAATGCCAAAAAGGTAACGAGAGGTCAATGGGTATTAAGTTACAATAATTCCTGGTATTTTATTGCATAGATAGCAATAATATATATTTTATTTACCTAGATTTGATAATATTAAGCTCCATTCTTGAATCTCTTTAATTTTGACAATGTGGTGATCTCCATGCTATTGCTTAATAGAGAGGTTTCATATTTTTGTCTGTATTAGAATCAGCAGGAGGACTCTTTAGTTTTGAAATGCCTTCTTAGTCTTTGATGTAGCAAGTTAGAGTGAGGCCCAAGAATCATCATTATGTAGATGTTCCAAGCTGAGACTTATGAGGTTGGTCCAAGGGTCACACAATGAGCATTACGTTGAGGTGGGTAACTGACATATATTTGGTGATAAAGAGGAAGATGTACAAATTCCACTGGAAGTTAAATATTTTTCTTGGGATCATATATATCAGCAGATTTTTTTCATTGCATTAAGGTTAAATTGAAAGAAAATGGGAAAGTTTTGCTTCAGAAAATATGAGCTACTTACAGAAAGTGTTGATACTTTATCAGTAGAATTACTTTCCTCATTTTTTTATGTCCATTTAACTGGCTGGTAGTAAAGGAGTTCTATATTCCTGCTACTGTGTACTACCAACATG
>PVJX010033788.1:0-19393 GCA_004027295.1 Dolichotis patagonum | reverse complement strand
CGATCTTATCTTCACTAATAGTAGCCCCAGGACCTCTTATTCGAGTGGGTTTTTGAGCTTTAGTTTCTTTCTGTGTTGTGAGAGTCTATCTCTCTCTGTTTGGGTCTCTCCAGGGTGTTTTATTCTGGCATTTGAGCTGTCTCTCTCAGAGAGGGTCTCTCTCCTGCTACCTACCAGTCCGCCATCTTGTCTCTCCTACTTTACATGTTTTAACTTTGTAAATTGAACAACTATTTCCAAGAAGTCAATATGTAATTTGTCAAGCAATAATTTTTTTAGGTTTTTTTTTGTTGTTGTTCTTTTCCTTTTTCCCTTGGAATACTGTCTTGTTGCTAACCTTTATTCTGTTTTGTTTTTTTTCTCTTTAAATAAAATTATAAAAAAAAAAAGACCCACCAGATAGGAGATGATCCTATCATACGGGGAAATAATCTGGCCAATGCAAGAGCACCAAAGGCAGCCCTAAAATCAGTGGAGAATGAGCCAGCCCCGGCGCTGCTGCTGGTCCCTCCAACTTTGTCAGAGCCTGTTTATTCTCAAAAGGACCAACGTCTGGCCACTCAACTCTGGGCAAAGCCTGATATTCCCAGAGGCTGGTATCAGCTGCCTGACAAAAGGGTTCTACTCCCAGAGGTGTTGGGTCATAAACTCATTCATCAAGCCCATCAGTCCACTCATTTGGGAGGAACAAAGTTGGCTGAGCTTTTCCAGGACCACTTCTTCACTTCCCACCTAACTTGCCCAACTCAAGAGCCTCAGATGCCCCCAATGTCAGTTAGTCAATCCAAAATGGCCAAAACTGATGGAGACTCGACACCAGGGGACCATGCCTGGAGAACATTGGGAAACCGATTTTACGGACATGGGAAAACCTGGACTCCAGGGACATAAATACCTTTTAATAATGGTTGACACCTTCACTGGATGGGTTGAAGCTTTCCCTACCAAGTCAGAATCTGCCCTAATAGTAATTAAATAGCTTCTATATGAGATTGTTCCCAAATTTGGCCTCCCTTTATCCATGGGGTCCGACAATGGCCCAGCTTTTATAGCTCAGATAACTCAAAAATTAACCCAAGTTTTACAGATTGATTGGAAACTTCACTGTGCTTACCGGCTTCAAAGTTCAAGACAAGTAGAAAGGATAAATCAGACTTTAAAAATAGTAATAACTAAGATGGCCTCAAAAGCTGGCGAAAACCGGGTGAGTCTCTTTCCTTTTGCCCTCTTGCACGCGCGTTGCACTCCCTATGTAGCTGGTATTTCACCATTTGAAGCCCCATATGAGAGATCCCCCACCCCTTATCCCTAAGATTTCTGAGGAAAAACTAGCAGATTTAGCTAACCAAGACTTTATTAAGTCTCCAGACTCTCCAACCTGTCCTGACCTCGGCTCACCGGTTATTCAAGCAACAGCATCCCCCACTTGCAGTTTCTCCTGAGGACAACCAGCCAGCAGCAGAACCTGGAACGCAAGTCCTCATCAGGAGCATCCTGGAGTGCTTGGAAGCATGAACTCAGGGTTGATTTTATTTTCTTCTAGTTATTTTAATTATGTGATGATGATGTTAAGTTAAAGGATGTGCGAACAAGTTTTTAAAATTTAACAAGAAATCGTGCTGAATACTTGTCACTATGTTGAAACTGCCTGTCTTGCTTTTTGTTTTCTGCCAGAGGAAACCATTCATGTGAACCAAATGGGCATAGGATTCTAGGAACTATGGGGAATTTAGGAAAAATGTTAAATGAGTCTGATTAAAAAAGTAATAAACAAAATTTTTAAAACGTTATATAAAAATAAAAGCTCCAAGGGCCACCAAGAAAGGTGGTAAGGCTGGTGCAATGGTGGTAGCAAACAAAGTGTATTGCTTAAAAATGAGATAAAAACATTTGGTGTTGAGATGTTAAGCCCATTCTAGGATTTCTTGATCTCCTGTTTTGCATTATACTGTGGAGACAGAGCCAAAGAGGTAGGAGCCAGACCCAAGAGAGGGACCTGTGAACCGCAGTTGACTGGAGACTCAGGCTGTTAGAAGATGTGGACAGCTCAGGTCCCGAGCCTGCAGGGTCACAGGCTCCTGCTCAGGCTGGGACATAAGGCCTAGAGCCAGTGCCTCCCTATGGAAGGAGAAAACAGAGCTGCTGGCTGCTGACTGTGTGGGAGCCATGCCCACAAAAGGAAAAAAAATAGAGGTATTGATTATAATGGTCAAAACACTCCCCTAGAAAAAATATTTTTAAAAATCTGAACTCCAGAGATAAAAGACTTAGATGAGACATCTAAGACCAAAGGCAAGGCCCTTTCTGCAAGGAAAAAACAGTTGCCTCTTCCTCAGTGATGCAGACCAAACCATAGGAGGCAAATAGCATGACTCTCTATAACTACGCATAGCAGTGAGAGCACTGATGCAGAGCTTTATAATTTATTAGCACAACTAAGGGTGATGTTCACTCCAAATTGGAGAGACTCATTTGGCAGAAAATGCTGGTCCATGGACAAATATCTGATGTTTTCATTGTATGAGAACTATTCTGAGGAAAACATAGACTTAAGATTATTGTTACTTTGATGAGTCAACAGGATATGTCTGTGTCAGAGGATTTTGTTATCCTATCTCCTAAATATATTCTACCAACAACGATAGTTACCAGTAAACACATACTTCATTATTTTAAGAAAGAGACACATTTTAATGAGATATTATATTAAAACCTAGAGGATTCATCTTCTAACAGTAAGTCCACAAAAAGCTACTTCTGGTGGAGGTGGACTTCATCCCGTTGGATCTGGCCCCCTGCACATCAGTCCCCGATTCTGCCCTCTTGGGGTAAAAGCTCTCACTGCTGCAGCAGCTCTGGATAGGTGGGGCCTGATCCTTGGTAAATCACATGGATTTCCCTGCAGAGATTGTTTTTTGAGTTAAAAATAGATTTTAAATATAATGTTATCAGCCACCTGGCTTTTTAATTACTCATCCCGGTAAACTTAAAAATTGGTAAAGTATGTCAGAGACCGAGTTCAAACTATTAAATTAATGGTCTTGACAACTCAAGACTACGAACAAATACCATTGTCTGAATCCCCAGAGTGAGCCAATGATTTATCTCACCGACCTAAAATCAGTGGGGAATGTACTCTAACCTGAGCGTCGTCATTCTGTTCTGTATGCACCGTTGCTATTATCCTAGATTCCAACCTTTGTTCCTCCTAAAATTCCAGATGCCTGGTCAGACTCCCTATCCTGCACAGCTGTGACCTCTGTACTCTATAAATTTCTAGGAATTGGCCCACCGCCAGGCTTTAAAGTTGTAGCCTTTGTACTCTATAAGATACCTGTAAATTAACCACGAGTTGTAAAGTTTCCTGTTATCGGCTCATCGCCAATTATAATTTCCTGTAAATCCAGCTGCCTTTGTTAAGGTTTGTACTAAAAACCTAATAAGAGAACAAACAGAGCCCCTACACCCTTACCCCTCCCCACTCATACTTTGCAGTTTTTTCCTTTATAAACCCCTTACCAATGTAACCTAATTGCACAGACTGCAAACTCCATCGCATCTATGTTGCTGGTGCCAGCTTAAAAAAAATAATAATAAAGCACTTATTCCTTTTTCTTTTTGGACATCGTCTCATTTTTGGGTTACAACATATTTGTGTAGTGAATTGCCATGGTTGAGTTTGTTATCCAATACAGAGTTTGCCAACAGAAGTAGCATTTTGATGAATGCTTTTGTTAGTGAACCAAATTGTTTGCAAACAGAAACATTCATGGAGTGTTACTACTATACCTCTCACTTACAAGAGCTAAAGGAAATTTAACCAAGTATAATGGTACATGAATGTAATCCCAGCACTCCAAGAGGCTGAGGCAGGAGGATCACAAGCTCAAGGCTAGCTTGAGCAACTTAGTGATTTATCAAAATCCTGGCTCAAAATTTTAAAAAATAAATAAAAATAAATAAGAAGAGCTGGGACGTAGCTCCATGTGAAGGTCTTAGGTTCATTCCCCCAATACTGCAAGGGAGAGGCATTTACTTTAAGTCCGGTTGAGTTGAGTTTCTGCTACTCGCCACCAAAAGAATTCCAACCTTCTTTGGGACACAACTCATCTGTAATGTTGATTGCCTGGTCTACAGTTTTGCCACATGTGCCACAATGAAAATTCAGTGACTACTCCTGATTTAGCCTTTATAGTGATGAAATAGAATTTAAAAGTAAGAAATTGCTGCTTTGATTAGTGAAGTTTGCCTACCTCTCCTCGGATTGGATATAAACTACTGGCCACAGCGATTCAACCACTGCTGGGTGCTCAAAGACTGTGCCTGCCCCTTGGGAGGGCCTGATACGGTACCTGCGGGGAGGAGGAGTCTGCTCCCTGCACCCTCCCAGTAGGAGGCCTCCTCCCTGCCAAGTCCATCCTTTCTAGGAGTGGCAAAAGTACAAACCCAGAGGATATGCTGACATCATCAGCTCTGCCAACAAGCCAGAAGTACCCATCACTGTCCGCAGGGATGTAGAAGTTTCTTCTTACCATAGCGGCAGTTTTCTCTGATTGTCTAGGAACTGAAATGACATTTGGGAATTAATTTGGACAGAACAGAGATGGAGTCTGGTGCCCATTAAGTGACTCACACATTACAACATCCTCCTTCTGAAAGAAATTAATTTTTTAAAAGGTAGATCCTAACTTAAAATACAAACTAAAGTTCAATAGAGTATAAAAAATAAAAAAAAAAAATTCTGCCCCTAACATCACCCTGTGTCCTCCCTTCCTCCAGCCTGGCCTTTCTAAGGACAGCTACAACTAGTGCCTTGCCTGTAGAATTTAACCCTTGAGTACTCAGTCCTCGTGGGAGGTTGGTGACATTCTCTCCATGTAACAGCTGATGAAGCAGACTGGGGTTCTGGCACTTGCCCCCATTCATATAGTAAGACATGGCTGGCATGGGATTTAGCCTCATGTCTGGACTCAAGCATGCCTGGTACTTTCTTCATTTTCATACCACTTATTTGGAGAAGAAACAGAAGGCCATATAGACGTTAGTTTGAGAGCAGTTACTCCTCTTTTGCCAGGTGATAGGATATTGCCTTTTTTCTCTATCACTTAGAATGAAAAGAACAATGCAATTTTTAAATCTTTTTTCACAAAATGAAAATGGGTTGGGAATAATTGTATAATGAATAGCAGAAACCTGTGGAACATCCTCTCTTCTTTATTGACCCACTCACATGTTTTCTTAACTCACCTGGACATCATAGAATAATATTCCTTTTACTATGGAGCCCAGTTTAATTTCTTGTCCTTAATCTCTCTGCCTCAGTTTCTGATCTGTGAAATGGGGTTGTTGTAAGGACTTTCAGGGAGATCTGCAGAGCCATTCCTGCTGCATAAAAAGTCTGGTTACCAATTCTATATCACTTTTGTTGCTGTTGTTATTCTTTTTTTGTTTTTAAAATAAAAAATATTTTTTTAAAGTATGATTATTAAGCCAAGCATGGTGGTGCACTCCTATAATCCCAGCACTTGGGAGGCTGAGGCAGGAGGATATTTGAGAGTTTGAGACCAGCCTGGACTACAAATTGAAGTCAAAGCCAGCCTGAATTACATAGAGAGACCCTGTTTCAAAAAGACAAAAAGAAAAAAAAAGTATGGTTATCTTTGTGTTACTTTTTAGGCAACATAATCAGCCCATGGTCAGGACTGTGCAGCTGACACCAAGATATGTCCTTCCTGGCCACCCAGGAGGCCTGTGCCACAAGCTGGGATCTTCCTGGACCAGAATCTGACCTGGGTTTTACATATTTCTTCATGGGCTCTGACTATGCCAGGGTTGAGGATCTTCTTGCCTGGGGCTGAATATACACACCCTAGTCAGTGGCATCCCAGGATTGGTCATGGCCACAATGACTGCCACTGGTTATAGGGGTTCAGAGACACATACAACCACAGTCCCCGCCAATCCCAGGGTCCTCTGCTGGTACACGTGACCTCCTGGGCGCTGGGGGTAAACCTGCTGCAGGACCTTCCAGCACTGAGGCTTTGTCCTAACAAGGGGTAGATGTTGCAACCTGACTACTGGATTTGAATCCTCCTCCTACCTATGGGACCTTGGACAAATTACAAACTGCTCTATGCCTTAGTCTACTCATGTGTGAAGCAGAAGGTAAAGTGACGGTATCTCACAGAATAATGTGAAATAATGCATGTAAACTACCTGGCATATAACAAGCCCTAGGTATTATAAATGTCATCTTCAAGGAAGCCATGAAAGGAACATTGAGTCCCAAACAAACCACAGCATGAGAAATCAACCACTGGACATTTGCACAAGCTGTCCCCTCTTCCTGAAATATCCTGATTCCTAATCCCCTGTTCCTGTCAACTCTAGATACAGTCAGACTGCAAGTTGTGTATCAAATGTTGGTCCAGTTGCCTGTGTTGGTTACTGGGCTTCCAAATTGAGTGTTGCCGAGGAAGTCTCCCCTGGGGGCATCCCAGTCCCTGGACCTCATCACACATCGAGACTCTGGCTCAAGGCCCTCTGTATCTCCTTTTATTGTCACTGTCCAAGAGTAGCTTCCTCCTGGTCAGGAGGCCCAAGGTCTGGGTTCCATTTCTCTGGATCGTGGTGCAACCCTGCAACTGACAGGGGAGGAAGAGGAGGTGGGCTGGGGAAGGTGACTCCCACACTTGCGCTGCCCACAGCTTCTGACCTGCAAACCAGTGCTCCTTCCTCCTTGCCCCCTAACAGCAGGGAAGGAAACCTGTTGGGCACTAGGGCCATGGGCACCTGCAGCAGAGCAGAGCCTCCACCTACCCAGGGTTGATTCCTGGGCACCCCCTCCACACCACCCCAAAAGCTGAGGATGCTGGAGGTCCATGCCTGGCATTTATTTGTCCACTACAACTCGAGCATCTCTGATTAGAACACTTATCATCACAATGACTTATTTGAGCAGTGCACATCAAAGTTAAATCCAATCGTGCTTTTTTCTCAGTGGAAAAAGTAGTGCATTAGTGTGGGGAGCCAGAGCTGTGTCAGATAAGCAGAAAATGTAAAAAGGAGTTTAGAGTTCAAAGTTTCACCTTGCTCTCTGGATAACTCTCCCAGAGGCCCACACATCTGCCTCAAACATTCTATAGCTCACGTGGGCCCTGAGTACCCCTAGGCCCAGTGGGGATTACCCCACCCCTTTAGCATCCTCTCTTTGCATAGGACCTTGGCATGTCCCAGCAGTTATGTGCACCACATGCTTTACCACAAATGTTCTCAGCCAGGCCATGGCCATCTCCCCCCAAGAATCTGCCTCACCTCCTGTGCAGATGGCCCCAGGGGTCCTTATCGCGGTGTGTTTTGGGTTGGCCTTCCAGCCTGCGCAGCTCAAGAGCAGACCTCTGGATGCCTTGGCCTATGGTGGGGCTTCTGGGAAACGTCTGTGGTCTCTGGAGCACCAGGCCTCGTGGAACATGCCCACCTCAGCACTCTCAGCAAGACCCTGTCCCAACACCACACCCTGCAGCTGTCCATAGCTGGCCCCACAGCTGACCTGACCACTCTGGTGTCTCTGGGTCCTAGGATCTGGCGGCCAGGCATGGAGTGGACACCACGCTGTGCATGGACCCAGAGGAGACACTCCCTTTGTGTCAACGGAGCAGGGGTGGGGCTGGCTGCATCTGTTGCTCTGTCTGCCCATGGGCAGTTTCCTCTGGTGTGCCAGGGCTGACAGGCAACCAATGGGCACCAAGGCTTCATGCATGTGTATCCAGGGTGTGTGGGAACTTGCCCTGGGGCTGTCTCGGGGTCCCCAGGTTGTACACACGCGTTCCCCTCAGAGCGTCTGCATGGGTCCATGTGCATCTATTCAGGAGCTGAGCACCTGAGTCTCGGGGGAGGGAGGGGCTGGTCCTGTGCTTGGGCATCGCTGTGCCTAGGTGTCCTATACTCCCTGAGTGTATCTCTGCACCTCAGGAATGGGTCATCATGAAGAAGACCTCTCTGAAGTGGCCCTGTTCCCCTGCTGGAGTCCACCTGGTGATCCTGCCTCAGACTCACAGAGGGCAGAGTGGTGGTCCATTCACAAAATGCTGGAGGGGTGGGAGCCTTGGGTTGCTGGAGAGGGTTATAGTAAGGGGTAGGGGTATCTGAGTCGCTAGGGAGAGGAAAGACTAGTTCTGAGTCCCTGAATAGAGTGGAATCCTTGGAGAGGACGGGGAACAGACTCTATGCACCCTGGAAAGGGAGAATGAGTAGTATCAGGAGAGAAGGCAGAAGCTGCCGGGCTCCCTGGTGCTTAGACTGGAAGAAGCCAGTCTCTCATTCACAGTCCTGGGTCCTAGTTCAGGGCCCAGCAGCAGCAACTGTATTGGTGGGCACAGAGTGTGGGACAGCCTTCCAGGCCAGCATAGTCACCAAGCAGGGCCAACCTCCACCTCCGGGGGTGAGGCAGAGCCAAGCAGACACCTGGAGCTGTGCAGTGTGCCCCTCCCTGACGTCTGCTATTTTTTTTGTTTGTTTATTTGTTTGCAGGTGAGGAAGCAAGATTTTTTTAAATGAAAGCTTCTATTCCAACCAACCAATCAGTGAACCATATTCAACCCCAGAAGATAATGGACCACTTTCTGTCCCAGGATCCTTTTGCCATAGAATTACTTGTCCTTGAATTACCTGATAATATTTTTCATAAATTCCTGGGAATCTTGGAGTTGCAAAGCCAGTGCAATCTCTTTTTTTGTTTGTTTTTCAAGTCTCAGGATTTACTTGAATGTCCAGAGGATAAGTGTAAGAAAGGAAAAACAACCCACTCAGCAACAGCAGGAAGGCACCTATGCCTGCCACTAGCATGGCACTCCCTGTTTCCTGATTGCCAGGCTGGAAGGGCAAATGGAAAGACAGTGGGAAGTAGACCCTCTCTTCATTCACGACGGAGTAGAAGTTCCAGAAGACAGCAACTGAGACGCAGCTGGACGCAGTGACGGTAAGAACTCCCGCAATCACGAAGAGTCTGTGGGCCCTCGCTTTGGCCTGGGTTCTCAGGTGCGTGCTCTTGAGCGCCAGGGTGGCAGAAGCTTTCCCCAAGAGCCCCAGGGCACTGGCGGCCAGCAGGAGGTACTGAGAGGAGCGAATGTCCGGAGGGAGGAAGATGTTGTGGTAGGCGTATTGATGACACCTTTTGGCTTTGCTGAAGTTGCTGTCATGCTTGTAAATGCAGACTCTCCACATTCCCACACAGACGATGGACGAGGAGAGCGAAGGGTCATCCATGTGCCACATGCGCCACTCCGCGAGGCCCATGGAAGTGCTGCTAAAGATCCACGCGATGGTGACTATGGCAAACCCCGCCACTTGGCAATTGTCGATGTGGACTTGGACAGTCATGGCCACTGCTTATCTAGGGCAACTGCAACAGACATAAGGCATCGTGAGGGTGGGAGCCTTGGGCCCGGGGTGCACCCTGAAGAGCAGAACTGGCAGGAGAGGACTGCAGTCAAGAAAGGAGGCTCTGCCCTGTCAATCTGCTGCAGACAGCAGTGGAAGCAAACTTTGGAAGGGCCACGGGGAACATTCGCTGAATGCTTTCTAGAAACCCTCTATGAATCCACTTCTAAAAATGGTCCAGAGACATTATCAAATTTGGCCACAAATATTTAGCCACAAAAGTGGTTTTCACAGCATTGTTTCTAATGTTGAAAAATGAGATTCCAGGCATAGTGGTGCACTCCTATAATCCCAGGACTTAGGAGGCTGAAACAGGAGGATCACTGTGGGTTAGTGGCCAGTCAGCACTACATAGTGAGAACCTGTTTGAGAGAGAGAGAGAGAGAGAGAGAGAGAGAGAGAGAAGATGAAGGAAGGAAGGAAGGAAGGAAGGAAGGAAGGAAGGAAAAAAGAAAGAGAAAAAGAAAAAGAAAAAGAAAGAAGAAAGGAACCCATCCCAAGTCTGACAATTGGTAAAAGAATGTATGCTATATCTATGCAATGGAGCTACATGCCAGCATTAAAAATCCAAGTGGAGCTGTGTGTAGTGGCACACACCTGTAATCCCAACATTCAAGAGGCTGAAGCAGGAGAATCCTACAAGTTCAAGGTCAACCTGGACTACATAGTGAGTTCAAATCCAGCCTCAACCGCATAGGAAGACCCTGTCTCAAAAAAATGAAAGAACCAAATAAATGAATAATAATCTAAATCGAATCATAAAAGGTATAATATTGGGGTTTGGCTCTTTGTACTTTGAGGAGTGTGTTCAGGATCCCCCTGTGTTACTGCACATGTGGGAAGCATGTACTTTTCCACTGTGCAAATGCGGGTGTACCCAGCGGCTCCCTGTCTGCCCAAGGCTTTAAGCATTAGGATGGTTCCCCATTTTGCCTCCGCATAAGGCCAGCATGAGTGTGTGCGTGAAACTGTGCGGACATGTGCTCTGCTTCTCGTGGCTAGATACCTAGGAGTGCGACTGCTGGGTCATGTGGTCGGTGTATGTATGACTTTTTAGAAATTGTAAGGCTTTCCCCAAGTGGCAGCACCATTTTACATTCCCACCAGCAATCTGTGAAGGTTCCAGTAATTCATATCTTCTTCCACACTTGGTATGTCTAGTCTTCTTTATTATAGCCTTTCTAGTTACCAATGGTTAGCTGTGTGACCAACAGGAACATGTTTATCACATATCAGGACAAACAGTCTGTTACAAATATGCACCCGATGTGAGTTACACTGAAAGTCTGTAGGCTAATGTGGGTGTGTATGTGCACTTAATACTGGGAATTGAACTCCCTTGTGGATGCTAGACAAGCACTCTACCACTGAGCCACAATCCCAGCCCTGTACGCTAACAGACATGTATTTGAGGGATTATAAAGATTTAAAAAAAACTATCAGAAGTGGGGTATAGTGGTACATGCCTATAATCCCAACTCCAAGAAGGCTGAGGCAGGAGGATCAGTGCAAGTTTGAGGCAAGCCTGGGCTATATAAGTGAATTCAAGGCCAGTCTAAACTACACAGCAAGACCCTGTCTCAAAAAAATTTTAAAAAATTAAAAAGCTATCAGAATTGTGAAGAATCTCATGTATGGAAAAGTACACAAAAATCTAGGTGTGTGGTTCAATGAATTATCACAAGCAAGTGTCCAAGCAGCCACTACTCTTTGTTTCTTTTCTGTTTTATTCCTTTCTTTCTTCCCTTCCTCCCTTTTTTGCTTGTTTGCTTTTTAGAGATAGGTTCTCCCTGGCTGTCCTTGAGCTCACGGCAGTCCTCCTGCTCCTGCCTTGGCCTTCCAAGGGCTGAGTGTGTGCCGCCACACTTGAATGTCTTGCTTGCTTGCTGTTTCTTTCTTTCTTCCTGGGAATTGAACCCAGGGCCTCCATACTGAGCTATATCCCTGTTTTGTTTTGTTTTTTTTTAAGACAAGTTCTCACTAAATTGATAAATTGCCCTAGCCGAGTATGAACTTTCAATCTTTCTGCCTCAGCCTCCTATAGTGCTAGGATTACAGGTGTGTGCACCACTGCACCCACCTTCATGTTTTGTGAATAGCTGTAACACCTTGGATGCATCCCCAAAATCTTTGTGTGTGTGTGTGTGTGTGTGTGGCTGGGGATCAAACCCAGGGCTTTGAGCATGCAAGGCAACAGCTCTACCACTGAGTCCCTTCCCCAGCCCCCCAAAATCTTAATACAATTTACTGATTTTTCAAAATGGGGAACACCCATCAGGCATTCCTGTGGCACTGGCTTGTTCGCTCCACATGGTATTTATAACTCTGAGATTACAGTTTAGTGTGTTTTTTTTTGTTTACTTGTTTGTTTTGGTACTGGGGATCTGAACTCATGACCTTGTACTTGCCAGGTAGGTGCTTATGCCACTGAGCTAAATCCCCGGCCCTGGTTTTTTGATTAGTGCCTATTTGTTCTACTGAATTCTGGGGTTTTTTGAGGCAGGCACACACAGAGACCCTACTTTGACCATTTCCTCCACCACCACATACTCCTCTTTCCATTCCAATTCAATCTAATCCCCCAGTCTTGGAATGCATTCTGATGGACGAACCCCAGAAGTGAGATCAGAGCGTCTGCACAGTGGTGCTGACAAACAGTGATTGACAGAGGGACTACGGAACTCTGGAGGCCATTACGTGTGAAGGGAGGGAGGGAGGCTTCATCAAAGCTCTCAGATCCATACCCTGAACCACAGCACCCCGCAGGAAGCCCTCCAACATGCTTAACGACAGAAAGTCCTCGCCGTGTAGGAAGTGGGAAAGGGGTGCTAAAGAACATGCCTGGGTGTGGTGGTGCGTGCCTGTAACCCCAGCACTCCGGGGTGCTGATGCAGGGGGATTGCAAGGATGAGCCCTGCCTGGGAAACTTAGCAAGGCCTTGTCTCAAAAAATAAAAAATAAAAACATTTGTCTCTGTAAATGAAACTTTATAACCTCTTACTCCCATAACATCCTGTTATGTCCCAGTAGAGCCACCAAGATACAAAACTGTCATGGCTTGATAAAGTGTCTGTGCTCCTGCCCACAAGTTTGATGCCCCTTAACCAAATGTGTAAAAGCTAGAAACTGTCATTTGTCCTTTGTTCAACCATTTTGGGTTTATCAGCTGAGTCAATGCACATCTAAAAATAAAATCTTCCTGTTTCCCACTTGGTCTCTCGTTCTCTTAAACCCTGCAATGGTACTGCAGTGACTCTCACCTCAGTTACTCAGGAGGCTGAGGCAAGAGAGGGCAAGTTTAAGGTCAGAGTGGTCAATTTAGGAAGCCAATTTAGATGCGGCATTTGCTTAGCATCTGTGAAGCCCTGAGATCCAGCCCCAGAACTGCAAAAGACAAACAGACAGAAAGACCTCCCTGATGACTGGGTAGCTTGTATGTTTTTACACTCACAGTATTGGCCAGCCCTCTTGTCAACAGGCTTCTTCTTCCCTACCTGTCTTGCCAGATGGCAGTTGGGTCTCTTCCTTTGACCAGCAACAGGGGGTGGGGGAGGGGCGTCACTGTTCAGCAGGCCCCATATGAGCCAGCAGTGGCTCGCGGGTCCTTTCTCCCTGCCACGGGACTGCTGATGTTCCCAGCGCAGGCAAAGCCATTCGGCTGCTGTGGACATGTGGCGTGAGAAGGAAAGAAATCTCTGTTGTAGTCAGCCCTGGAGAACTGGGCTCTCCGGTTACTGTGTCATAACCCAGTTTACCCAAACTGATGTACTAGCAGAACTACTACCATCGCTTCACCAACCGCAGTGAGGCAGTGCAGAAGGTCTGAAGTGGCCACGAGAGTTGTCCAATCAAAGTATTTATCCTTAAAGGAAAGTGTTTACCCTTTCCAAGTGCAGTGCACTCTGATATATCCTATTCTAC
This sequence comes from Dolichotis patagonum, assembly GCA_004027295.1. Taxonomy (NCBI): domain Eukaryota; kingdom Metazoa; phylum Chordata; class Mammalia; order Rodentia; family Caviidae; genus Dolichotis; species Dolichotis patagonum. The sequence goes on along the minus strand of PVJX010033788.1, from coordinate 6,034 downwards.
TGCAGTGTAGTGGATTAACTAGTGGTCAGTTTTGTAACTCCCAACTCAACTGAATCAGGGTGTGGAAGGTCCACTCTCGGATCGTTGCCAACAGCATAAAGAGAGAACTGTCGGGGAAGATGGTGAGCTGTTAATTCTCCTGGAGAAGGTTACCGCACTGGCTTTCCCGATATGAACTCGGCTGTTCTCATCATCTGAGAAGCTTGGGTCCTCACTGTTGCAGAGGATATTTGTGGTTCTCTTCAGGGGAGCTCTGGTCCTCACCTTGAGCATTGCTTCCTGACTCCGGTGCAGAAGCCTCAGCCTGCTGGCACAGATCCTTCATCCCGCTGGCGCAGACCTTCCAGCTTCCACCGCTGACCTTTGGGTCTTTCCAGTGCAGATCCTTGATACAGACTTGCATGAGACATTGTTGTGGGCTTTAGGCCTCCAGCTGGACTTGTGGAGACATTGCCATGGGCTCTAGGTCTTCAACTGGACTCATGAAGAACATTGTTGTGGGTTCCAGGCTCTCAGCTGGATTCTTTGGGTTTCTAGTGTGTGGACAGATCTCTTTTGCATTTGACTCTTTGGGTGAATATTATAAAATAATCCCATAAATTATGTGTCCTGTATTAAATCTATTTCCTTATAATCCCTTGTTACAGTAAAACTGAATCTGGGAAAGGAACAACACCTGAGGAAGTCAGGAGGTCGTGAACAGCTTTATTTTACACCCAAGGATTAAGGAGAAAATAGAGAAGTGGAGGAAGAGGAAGAGATTAGAAGGTTGGAGGACAAAAGACAGATCATGCCAACTTTGGGAAACTGGTACAGAAGGAAAAGAGAGATAGAAGAGGTAAAAGGAAAAGCAGAACAGAACCACAACCACAAAGAGGCTAGGAACCACGTTCACACTCAGATAAAAACAAGATCAAACAATGAAGAAGAAAGACAAAAAAGAAAGAAAAAAGTCCACTTCCAGGGTTCTCTCTGGTCTCACTAGTAGACAACCTGTGGAGACAGAGTCATAATTCATGCAGATCAATCCCAGCAAGCTAGCAGTAGCTTTTTTCAGGGTAGTGGATAATCTCAGCAGGCCTGCCCTGAGATCAGAGTCTTTGGGCTTGCTGCCTTCTGAGCAATTTCCACGGAGCTGAGCCCAGCTGGGAGCCGCTAGATGGAGCTGGCAGCAGGTCTGGGTTCTGAGCTCAGCTTCTGGCCAATTACTCTCTCCCGTGGGAGGACTAAGTCCTCTGCACTTACCACCAGCTTGTGCTGTGCAGTTCTTCACGCCCACTGCTCTCCTCCGCTGCTGAATCTCTCTGCAGAGGCCTGTGGGGTCGCCAGATGTCACTGTCACCATAAATCTGCAAGTTCAAACCACTCCTCTTGTCAGTGAGTCCTGTCTCAGGGAGAAGGCACCACCAGCTACCTCTGTCATCTTTGTTGAAGTTTCTCACTTCACTCTCTCTGTGGGCTTCAGTTCACACTTCAGATTCTTCCTGGGTCCAGTGAGCCTGCTTCCCTCCTTGTCTTCCTCACAAGTCGATATTCCAGTGTCTCAATGGCAACTCTTGGAGAGGCTGTTTTCTCTGCTGCTTACCGCTCTGCCATCTTGGTATCTCCTCACTGGGCATTCCTGTTGTGACTAGGCCCTTAACCTGTTTTTCAATTAATGGAGATATGTAACACTGGGGGTCCTGACCAAAAGAAATCTCTGAACCCAGCTACCTTCTTGCCCACTGAGCTTGGCTCCCCGACCATGACTGTCTAGTTTTACTGATGAGCTTTTTGCTAGCCAGATAGATCCATAGATGGAGCCCTTGTCTGATGCTGAGTGCACCCTGTTTACTGATGGAAGTAGCTCAGTCAAAGATGGGGGACCTCAGGCTGGATGTTCTGCTGTATCATGGAGGAAGTGCTCCTAACCAGACCTCTTCTGCAAAACTGGTCTGCTCAACAAGCTGGATTATGGGTCCTGATACAAGCCCTTAACTGGGCAAAAGGAAAAGAACATTTATACTGACTTGAGGTATGCTTTTGCCACTGTTCATGTTCACAGAATGCTACAAAGACAAGGACAAAATCTCTCAACTCCTGCGTAAGAAGGTCACCATTGTCCCCTGTAGAGGACATCAAAAAATAAAAGATGCTGTTACTCTTGAAAACCACAAGGCAGGTGAAACTGCAGCAGAATTGGCAGCAGAGGGCTCCACCTGGGAGACAAATAACTTGACTGATATTGTTGTCAGTCTTTGCAGCGAGCCCCTCCACTATTCCAAAAAAGCAAATAAGTGGGCACCACAGGAAGGGGTCTGCATGGGAACAATGGTGCTTGGAATTTCCGTCTCTGCATCTGTGTCAGATGTCAAATCTGTGCAAGGATTGAGCCCCCATCTGAGCCTAAATCCCCACCAGGTATTCAATATGCTGGATTTTCCCCTTTTGAAGACTTACAAATAGACTTTACAGCGATAAAACCATTCAGAGGCTATGAATATCTCCTGGCACTTATTTGCACTTATTCTGGATGTCCAGAGGCATTCCTCACTAAAACAGAAAAAGCCACTAAGGTTTGTAGATTTCTACTGAGAGAAATTATTCATATATGTGGGCTGATTGGGCAGTGACAATAGGCCTGCAGAAATAACCGAAAAGCTGATTAGAGAGCTAAAAATCAAATGGAATTTACACACAATATACAGTCCACAAAGTTCTGGGAAATTTGAAAGGGTGAATAGGACTTTCAAGTCAATATTAACTGAGTATCACCAAGAAACTCAGTCACCATGGATAGATTTACTTCCCATGGCCCCTCTCAAGGTACAAAGTTCTCCAGGACCCACAGTGTATACTGCCTTTGCAGCTTTTTTAAAAAAAAATTTATTTAAAGAGAGAGAAAAAAAAGAAAACAACCAAACAAAACAGAAAAAGGGTAGCAACAATATGGAATTCCAAAGGCAAAAAAATAAAAGAACAACAAAACAAAAACACTAAGAAATCGCCACTTGATAAGTTACATACTGTCATCATTGGAAATAGTTGTTCAAGTTACAAAATTAAAGCATACAAAGTAGACATTCAAACAACGAGACTGTAAACAGTTCTGCTCAACAGAACAGTAATATGGTCATTTATCTTACACACTTAAACACACATGCAGTTATATCCTTTAGAGCACTTTCTTTTCCCCTCTTTTTTTTCTTTTTATATATTTTTTAAATTTTATTTTAAAAGGGGGTAAAATTAAACACAACAAAACAGAACAGAACGGGACATAAGAAAGCATAAATTTCAAAGCTAGACAACCAGAGATCTTCACTATCTGTCATATTGTCTCTTGTTTTCTTCCAAATGGTTGTCCATATCTTTGCATATGGGGAGCTCATACTAAATAGCATAGCCAATCTTTTCACAAGATTTGTAGTTCACTGGTTCCCACTTGCTAAGGGTGGGGGACACAGGACAGGGGACAGGACGACATGAGATGCCTGATTCTCAGCCCACGTGCTGGCAGGCTCACAGCCGCCCCCCCAGAGGGGGGAGGAGTTCCTTGTTCTCCCAGTATCCCGAGTCAACCACAGGGTGCAGGTCCCGACACACCAGGGTCTCTCCCCTGCAGGCCCCCTAAAGTCTGCCATACTTACCTGCTATTTCTTTCTGATGAATTGACTGCCTTTGCAGTTTTATATGGGAGCCCTCCTCCCATAATTAGAGGTCTCCAGGGAGACCCAGGTCAGCTAGGTAAGCTATCCCTGAAAGAATGACTTACACCGTTAGGGAAAGCTTTTTCTCAGATACACAAAAACCGAGGGCAAAACCAACACATTAAGAACTTGTATACTGCACATAATTTTCTGAGTTGTTTTAGATTCTGTTATATAACCACAAATCTAGTTCATACAGTTAAAAGTGGCAAATTAAGGGTTAGCTCAGTTTGTCATTTTCTAGGCTGTGTTTGATGCTATTGGTACCACTTCAGCCAAAATTGACATCATTATTCTAAACAGCTGTTGGTCCTGGTATTCCGTGACCGAGATTGACTAACAGTCACAGAAAATACTGTGGTACAGAGCCAGAGAACCAGGGACTGGGCCAAACAAGGAATGCCTAGTGCCGGGGCTACTGAAAGTGCTTTTTTTATGGTCTTGAAGGATTTATTTTGTTCTAAAGTCTAATTTAACTGTTCTCTTTCATTTTGTTTTCCTGTCAGCATGTCATATAGAGGCTTGGCCTTCTCAGAAAACCCTGGTATCCAAACTTGACAGAAACCCAAAGAACCCATGAATTCTCTAAGCTGTCTTTTATCTTCAGCAAATGACTTGGAATGGAGCTTTCCTCTCTGGGCCCAAGTGCCAGAGTCCTTTTTCACCACACTCTGTGCATATTTTAGCCTTCTTCCAAGAGACCTTAGAGCTTGTGGCCAGTAGGTGGCGCAGAAGAGCCTGTGTTCCCTTCCCGCAATCTTACTTGAACTGTAAATCACTAACCAAACTTCAGGGTTATGATTAGCAGGCATTTCAGGCTGATGTAGGCACCATTCTTTCCCTCGGGTCAAAGTCAATATCAAGTCTGGGGTCATGGTGGCTGGCCGGTTTGGAGCAAAAGAAATAGTTGTTCCCAAGTGGGAAATGAGGTTACATCCCAGGAGAGGGATAGGGCACTCGGATATGCACAAGAATTCACGTATGGTAAATGACCACCAATCTTGTAGGACCTGCTTTGACAGAATTTCTTTTTAAAGGGGACTTCAGTGGCACTGAAAACTTGAATTTTCCAGGATGCCAAGGGAGCAACAGGCTGATTCACAACTGAATGTTCAGCTTTACCATAAAAGTTGTAGGTTTTTCCCCGATTCTGGCAATGACCATGGGCTCCTGGGGGCCCAGTCTAATGGAGCCAGGTCTGTTGAAACTGCAAGGTCAGGGGAAGCAGAAGGCTGCTGTCATCAAAGAGATAGAAATAAGAGGTTCAGGCGGAGATGGTCCCAGATAATCAAGTTTTTCATGTCTCACAGGTGGAGGGGCATTTATCCTCCCAGTGTCCAAACTGTTTGCAGGGAGCACGTTGGTCAGCTGCCAAGGCAGAAGGTCTGCGACCAGTTTTGGGCTGTGGCTTAAGAGGCCCCTTTATATCCCTTACCACAGTGGGATTAACCTTGGTGTGACACTTCAGGAACAGGCTTTCCTAACAGTGCAGAATCTGGAGGCTGTGGCACCAGAGACAGAACTGGGGGGCGGGGGTCTGGGCTGGCTGAGCAGCTGGGGTTGATGATTGTAAGGAGGCAGCAGGTCAGACTCGGGGTTCTCTTGCAGAACAGGATAAAGCTTTTCTGGCCTGGCCTGAATCTGAGAACCTCTCAGATGGCCTTGTGAATTTGCTTTGACCACCAGGATGGCTTTCTTGTGGTACGGGACACAGGTGCAGAGCCAAGGTGGGAGGCTCTGGCACAGGTTGAGCCAGGAGTTGATGCCAGGGAATTGGTCAGGATGGCCTCGCCTATTGGATTCTGTCACTTTGTTCCAAACTCAGAGGACAATTTCAACCTCAAGTGTCCCTTCAGATGGCAGTTGGGACAAACATTTGGCCATTCGATTTCTTTTTTTTATTTTAATAATTTTATTTAAAGAGGAAAAAACAAAACAAAATAAAACAGAATAAACGGTAGCAACCATACAGTATTCCAAGGAAAAAAGGAAAAGTACAACAATAAAACCTAAGAAATTGTTACTTGACTAATTGCATACTGACTTCTTGGAAATAGTTGTTCAAATTACAAAGTTAAAGCATGTAAAGTAGACATTCAAACAGTGAGACTGTTAACAGTTCTGCTCCACCATCTGACAAAAACAGCAATATGGTCATCCATCTTACCCACTCAAATATACATGCAATTATATCAATAGGGTAAAATTAAATACAACAAAACAGAGCAAAGCGGATCACAAGAAAGCAATGTAAGACATAAATTTCAAAGCTAGACAATTAGAGATATTCACTCTCTATCATATTGACTTTTGTTTTCTTCCAAATAGTTGTCCATATTGTCACA
>PVJX010033787.1:0-19402 GCA_004027295.1 Dolichotis patagonum | reverse complement strand
AAGTTAGCTGCACAAAGGCCATATCCTTCTCATCTTCTCCCATTAGTCCCAAACACTCTACCTCAATGGCATTGTTCACCAAAACAACTAAAATTACTTCATAGACAAGGCTACACACAAAACACTCAGGGATGGATTTTCCAGGTATCAAAACTTATCTTCCCAGATCAGCAGGGCTTAGACATCATCACTGACATATACCTCTGTTTCCATGTAGGATCACAGGCATTATACAGACTCTTAGCCCCAGTAGTTACACATTCTTTTCTCAGGGCTATGATCCTTCAGATTGCTTGCACTTGTCATTTCTGTGCTAGAACCTCTCCTCAGGGATATATAGCACCCTGTTCCATTCCTACTCATCAATTTCATGAAAACATACCTGGTCAGGAATGGCAGATAGATTTTGCACACGTGCCTCACCACAAAACTCTCAAATATGTTCTCACCTTTGGTTGTACTTTTTCAGGATAGATAGAAACCTTTCACAAACCATGACCTGGGAGACTGCTGATGTAGTTACTAAATTTCTGATGCAAGAAATCCCAACATATGGTCTACCTCAGAGTATTCAGTCAGATAATAGTCCAGGCTTTGTTTCTCAAATCACTCAATAGGTATCCTCAATCTTACACATCATCTGGTACCTGCTTATTCTGTACGATCCATGATCCTCAGGCAAAGTAAAACAGGCAAATGGCCTCATAAAAACACATCTCACAAAGTTCATTTTAGAACTACACCAATGTTTGTCTCAACTTCTGACCATAGCCTTAGCCAGACCCAGGGAACTTCACTGGGCTCCTACATTTTTAAGCCCTTTTAAACTCATGTATCAGTGGCTTTTCTTACTCCACAATCTTCCTATCCCTCCCCCCAAGTCTCCCTCCTCCTGCTGACTATGTCCCAATTCCCTCCTTCCTCTGACACTTGTTACGACAACATGCTGATCTCTGCCTTCCCTAATCCTCTGATAGGACCAAACCAGATCCTCCCATATTCCCAGGAGATCTAAATTATCTCAAATTTTCTAAATCCACAGGACTACAACCAAGGTGGAGCAGCCCCTACTCATAATCCCAACAGTGGTCAGGTTGCTGGACTACCATCCTGCTTCTTCATAACTCAAGCTAAGGTGCCCTCCTGACCCTGATCTAAACAATCTGAGTGGTCATCTCATCTTCTATCTCCCACCTATCTCCATCTCACCAAGGCCCAACAGTCACAACTTTCAGGCTAAGTCATGTTCTCTTATCCTGTTTTGTTCCTGATTCCTTATATTATATTAATTATATTTTTTACAGTAGGACTCTGGGAAGTCTTTACTAAAGATTCCCACATCATACATAAAATTAGTTTCATGCCATTCTACATAACAACAATCTTAGTTCTCTCTACCCTCAGCTGTTTAGTTAAACATGAGACCCATGTGTGTCTAGGCTCTCATCTCCCTCATAGTGATAGCACTGGCCCTCCCCACCCCTGCTTTATAATTGTCCAAACATGATTCAACTGTCAGGCCTTATATTTCTTGTACTTCTTATACTTTCCAACTCAACTCCTGGACCAAGGACAAATCCTACCTGCACTTTTAACTTTGCAGATGGGGGAATAATTACCTCTCATAACTATAACTTCACCCTTCCCAACCCCACACTTATTTTTAATATTATACCTCACCTTGGCCCTGAAAGAATGACACATTTGGATCAAGGGCACCTTTCCTTCGACCTCTCCTGAGTCCTTAAATATTATAGTGGTCTGCCTCCTCATAGCACCTTGTCTTTTTGTTTCTCCAATCTAAGATGTGAGCATTCACCAATAATAAATTTGTCCTGGCTGCAACACCTGGTACTAGCTTCTATATGGTAATCAACCATCACCCCGTGAATCTTCCTAAACCTGAACATGGTACCCCCTTATATCAGGAAGTACTAAGAGAGAGTCTTTGCACTTTTAATAGCAATAAAAAGATGGGAATGAAAGAGTTTTTCCCTAGAATAAATTACAGGACATTATAGCAGTAGAAGGCCAAAACAGGGATGATCACCCTGATGGTCACTTTCTCTTCCTTCTCTGATTACAACTTCCTTTTTCCTTTCTCTATGCATGTGAAGAAAATTCCAATCAGCTCCTTGCATGTCATCAATGCCTGCCACAAGCACCACATCCAGTCAAAGGCTACATATAACCCCACACACACACTCATATCCGAGCAGAGGAAAAAGCCAAACCACTGCTGGTTGTGAGCTCCTCTTCATGTCATTTCAATAAAAAGGCCACTTTTACATTTTCTTTTATTTTATTCTGCTCCTTTATTTTACCAAAAAACTCTAAAAATCGCTAAAAGTTCTAAATTTTGAGTTATGATGTCAGTAACTCAGAATGATATTAGAAGACATGAGAGCAATAAAGTTCAAATAAGCTGCTTGAAAATTAATCAGGGGCCAGGAATGTACTCAGTGGCACAGCATCTGTCTGGAGCCACAAGTTCATGAGTTCAATTCCCATAACAACAATTGTTTTGTAAGTCAATATATCTACTACATGTTGCAACATATGTACTAGATGAATTTGTCTAGCTAATATCTATATCTATCTATCTATCTATCTATCTATCTATCTATCAGAAATTCTGAGTCATAGAATTGACTGATGTATTGATCACAATGATTACATGTATGTTGCAAGAGTTTGGAAATAATTAAATTTAAATTGAGCCAAACACATCAACTCAGTTCTCAAATCCTTCAATAAAGCATAAAATGACTGTTTATGGCCAATAAAATGACTGCTTATGGCCAATAAAATAATTAGAAGAAAAAGACACTACATAAAATTCAGAGAACAGGTGCAGTCTTAATATAAAGTGAAAGTAAATAACACTTTTAGCCCATTTAATGGCATGTACATGAGTTAGTGGCTCAATTTGAATTTCAAGCTTCCTGATTATTCTACTTGTATTCTGAACCTGTGAATGACTCAGGTGGAATTTTGAATCATTTGATGGCTTTACTTAACCAGAATAGGGACTTAAACAGAACAGTGTTTAAGCCAGAATAGAATCACCTGCGGAAACTGTCTCTTGAATTTATTCTAATAGTAAACCGGCAAAGAATGAGATGTCTCTGTTTTCATATACTCAGTCTCTTTGATCACATTTTAAATGCTATGTTCTGCTCAATTCATCATGTATAATGATTTAAATTATATGTACTTAGACAAGGAGGAAATCTATTGCCTCAGGTGGACTTTAAGGCAGGAACAAAGGGAGTCAGCTAAATACTGCTGCACTGGCCATTCTGGATGTTGCCTCTCCCTGGCAAATGCCTCAGTCATTTCAACAGTTTGGAACTGGGCTTTTCTCTTACCCATTGCTAGGTCAGTTCTGTTGGAATTGTTTGTCTTGCACATTGTTTTATGCTTAAAGAACCACTTTTCCTTGTGCATACCATTCAAAACAGCACTGATGTAGAAAGACGTGTATATTTAAGCAGCATTGGTTCAGTTGGCCCTATTTGTTGACCTGACTGACCAACATTTAAATTCATGATTTATTCAACTTTTCTCATACTGTTGTGGGAAAATTCCCAAGCTAAGTCAAACCAAACCAAATGAAACCAACCAACCCAACCCAAAAGGAAGACTCTTTACACTGAGAAGAGAAGAAGGCAGCATTTAATCTTTATACTAGTAGATTTAGATCTTCATGCCAATGGACTGTTTGGGAAAATTCCTCAAAGGCAACAGTTCTAAATTTAGTAAGAGTTTCATTTACATAGAAATTAGAAGTGAGAGGTACAAAGCAAGGGACAAAATGTTACATAGTCAGTTGCCTGCATTGAGTCATGAATTACAGCCAGGCTCGTCTTGACCAGATTTGTTGAAACAAAGAAATTGCTTATCATAATATAGAAACACTCCAGAAACATGGGGAGGGACCCTTATGGAGTGAACACAGTTAAAGGTGTCCTTGTATTATCCCAGGATGCCTTAAGGCATAGATAGTTACTGTGACTCAGCACTTATGATAGGCATCAGCTGCGCTGTAGACATCATCAAGGTCAGTTAAGTTCTATAGAAACAGCCAAATAGAAACTTGGCCAGAGACATCTTATTGATCATAAAACACCTATAAGTTTGCCATTTTACAAAAGTCATGATGACAGTTACTCACACTGACTGTCAAAGAAATAAGATCTATAAAAGCCAGATAACTTAAGTAAAAACTAAACAGAAATCCTAAGCCAGACAATGCAAGAATTGAAACTGATGGACTGATCATAGTGATTACATAAACATTCTAAGAGTTAGAATAAAATAAATAAAAATTGAGACAAATGCATCAAATTAATTATCAAGTTCTCCAATCAAACATAAAATGAGTGTTTATGGTCATTAAAATCATTATAGACAAAAGAACATTAAGTGTATTTAGGGAACTAGTTAAGCCTTATTGTAAGGTGCTAGTAAATGTCACTTTTAATCCATTTGATGGAAATTCCTAGTAATTCTGATTGGAGACAATCAAAATTTTGTTGGGGCACAATTGAATGTAAGAACATATTTGTAAAATACCAAACTTATAGGTATTTCATGATCCATCAGAGTTCTCTGACCAGTTTCTTTCCTGCTATTTCTGCTGAATTCCATTGACTTTGACAGTGTCTAAAGTCCAACTGATATCTCTGATGATCTCTGAGTCAGAGCAATTGTCTGTACCTTAAGGAACCCTGGGCTAGTCAAAGACACCCTATAAGGGCTCCCTCTCAGAATAGGCCTATATTATGGTATTGCCTTTAACTATGCTCACTCTGTAAGGGCCTCCTTCCCTTGTTTCAAGAATATTTCTATAATATGAGAAATAATTCCTTTGTTTCAACAAATGTGGTTAAGTATAGTCAGTCTGCCAATGTAAGACTCAACACATGTAACCAATTATGTACTTTTGTCACTTGATTTGCATTTCCCACTTTTGAATGATATATAAATTAAATTCTATCTAAATTCAGCACTGTTGTCTCTGAGGAACTGTCATGCAACAACCCACTGGTGTAAAGATTAAATGCTGCCTTGCAGCTGCCTTCTTTACCCTCATGCATAGTCTTCCTCTTGGTTTTGTTTGCCCTGGGAATTTTCCCGCAACTGGCTCCTTTAAGAATAGAGAAAATTCACTACCTTTTCTGCTGAACTCACTGAATCTTCTATTAATGTACTTTATTACATTTTGTTTCATACATTTGATACATTTCTTATAGTCAGTGAATGCCTTTCTATTTCAAGAATTTCTCTTAACAGTTTTCATTTCATCAGTATTCTCTTTTCATCCTTGTTTTAAATTAGTGAATTTTCATGTTTGAAGAAGAAACCATGTGTATTTTAATTACCTATTGTGCTTTCATCAATAAGGCTTGCCTGGAAATCCTCCTATTTCACATGGTATGGAGTTTTCACAGGTATTTTCATCAATTAATCATTCAATGTTGTGGATTTCTGCCAATGTTTCAAAGTAATAAAAAGAGCCTATATGTTTTGTTTTCTTTTTTAAAAAAATTCATTTTATTCAAACATAAAAAGAAACAAAGAAGCTGCAAAACAAAAACCAGTACAATAAAAGTTCAAAGCACATGATTCAGGAGGCAACAAAGGTAAATACATTCTACATTGTCATCCCCAAATCACTCACCTGAGTCTGTATGTTTAGTAATCCCATTTGCCTACAGAGGCCTCTAATATTGCTGTAATTATTTTTGATATGTAAACAGAAAGAGATTACATCATATAAATTTTCATCCTTATGTTAGAGCTTTTGTCTTATTTGAGTGGCAAGTAAAGCTGCTATTCTATAGTCCCTAAAACTATATGTAATGGAATTTTTCATACATTAGTAAGCAGTACATATATTTTATTTTTTATTGCTTTTGTAGTGTGTGCTTGTATTTGGGTGTATGTATGTGTTTGTGTTTAGAACCATAGTGAAAAATTGCTGAGTCATTAATTATAAATTGAATTTATGGCACTTAACTGAGTGGGTGATGAATCTACTTTTTCAATGTACTTTTTAAAAGTATAATTAGTTTTCTACTATTTCAAGTGTTGAGAATTTGTAGAGATTTTTACCTGTGACTTGAGCTGAGATCAATTTTGCAAAACACTCCATATTCTCTGGAAAATAATTCATACACTTATATGTACTCCTCTGTAGAATTAAGACACAAATTATAGTGCTTGAATTCAATATATGTCCAGCTGTATCACCATTTTTAATTTTCTTAAGATAAATGTTTCATCTATTCCACATTAACTTGTTTCACAATAATGTAAATGGGTTTAGAATATAGTTACTCTCATCTACTTCCTACAACATCAAGTTAGTTGAAAGAGACATCAATTTCACTAACTAGTGGTTAATGGATTTATTTGTTTGTTTGTTTGCTTGATTGATTTTATTGTACCCCCTAAAGTGATTCATTGACTTGATTTTGCCATCTTTTTGAAATAGTAATGTTATGCATAAGATGTGAATAAAAGCAGTACAATTAGAAAACTTGCCATGTAACAGGATATGGTAATTTTTATTCTGTCCTAAAGACATGTCTCATGTAATAGATAATGTTTATAATATGTATTATATATACATACATATTTCTCTCAAATATAATCACATCTTTTAACTACATTACAGATAAATTGTGATGTTTATGCATTTGTAGAGGACAGTATAAAATGATTATTATTATATACACTCATAATTTAACTTGCATTCTTTCTGTATCATCACATACTATTTGATGAGTTTTAACTAATCATGTAAAGAAAATGAACACAATTCTTTTAAAAATGTGTCTGAGGGTGGGTACCAGGAATCAAACTCAGGACTTTATGTAGTTCAGTGGTACAGGTACTGTACAGGTACTGCTACAAACTCAGCCCTGAGCTATGTTCCTGGCCCAGAAATTATTATGAACTTATTCAATAAGAAACCAACATTAAAACCACAAGGTGACATACAAGATACAAATAAACATAAGTTTTTTATATTTGTTATGTGCATGTATTTAAAAACTTAAAAATACTAGAAATACTTTACTAAGGCATATGTAAAAACATGTATGTACCATAATTCTGTTGGACTCATCCTTCAAATATGACATTGCTTTGAAATCTGCAAACTCAGTGATAAATACACATCAATTTAGCAAAATGCACAGAACATCCGCATTATCACCTAAGTATACTTAGAAACAAAAAATTTTCAAAAGTCAAAAAACTTTCTGCTAAATAGAATCAAATAATCGCTGAAGCAATTTCAAATTGATTTAGAGGATATATAAGGAAACAACATATTTTAATGAAAAATAGTTTTTTCAAACATTACACAAGGATTTTTATTATTGTTGTTCTATTTGAAATTGTTTAACAGTTTTTTGTCAAGAATATTAGGCAACAATTGAATATGTGGATGCAATCTACAGAAGATATGATATGTTATAGAAAAAAAATCAGTAGAAATGTATTACAACAATGAAATAATTTTTCAGACCATGCTTAATATAAAAAATCAATTTTTTAAAAAGATCTCATTTTTTGTGCACTCCTGAGTTGATGGACTTTTGGTTTGTTTCCAAATTTAGCTATTACAAATTTTGCTACTATAAATCTGAGTGCATATATATCACTGTGGTATGATGTGAACAAACATATTCAAAGAAATTATTTTGAAAAACAATGAACAGTAGGAAATTAAAGATCTGTATGGATGAATATATTCCTCATACTCCCATACCAGTATGGTTTTCATCAATAGTCTTATTCTCAAATTTATAAATGTATTAAACACTATGTCAGCATCTTAGCTGAATTTCTTGCATAAGCTGGCAAAACTGTTTTACAATTTCACATCGACCAAAAAATATATTTAAAACTGTTGAAAAATAAGTTTCAAATTGGATGATTTCTACTACATGATTTGAAATCCAACAAAAATCTACACTGATAAAGAAACCATGGATCAGCAATTTGTATCTGTAGAAAAGAGTTTAGAATTGAGAAAATACATATGCATAGTTGTTCATTTTATTTTTGAAAGCATGCCAAACAAACAAGAAAAACAATGACATATGCACAAATACTGCTCATAAGTATTTCTTGACATTTGGATGAAAGAAATAGGATTGTTTACATGAAACTACATAATATTTAAATAAAACCCTTGGTATCAGAATAAAAAATACAGGACTGCCAAGTAAATACAGTTAATTATCTGTCATGCTGCATTTGGGAATAGATGCAACACTAGAAGAAAAATGAGTAAGTGAATTTGGTAGAATTAGAATTCATTAAATTAAATCCTTTGTGCATCAAAAAATGTTATCAAAAATTGAAAATAATATAATAGGACAATACTTATGTGCATCCTTTACAGACAGATGTTGTCAGTGTTTCTCATATCGTACAATAAATGTCTAGATATTTTCATATTCATGAGGCCATTTTGGAAGCAGGTAACAAAATTTCAGTAGACAATAAAGCTGCTGTTACCTTCAAACTCTCTATCATCCGGAACTCTGAGAAATAAATTTGTTCTTTAGAAATTATAAAAGTATATTCTTATAGTAGCACAACTTGATGAAGACAGTGTCCTTCTTGTATGCACCATTTTTCCTGTGATGAAATGCTACAATACTTGAAGTACACTTTTTATATATATGTGTTTTGTTTTCTTCTCTCTGGTTATACTATGAAATGACATTGTGGGAGACTTCCGTTCTTTGCATGTCTCTGTTTTTATCTCAAAATTAATTAGGCAAACTACACTTATGGAGAAGGAAAATCATGATATTTTGCTTCACTTTGAATTTTGTCCTAATACTATAAAAGAAGAATTCAAGTCTTCTCTTTTCACAATGAAATCCCATGGAACCTATAATCTCAGTGAATAAAATGTAGGCATAACTTTCCTTTTCCCTAAGAAGAGGGGCATGCATGAATATAAAATATGTTACAAGTCTGTTACAAGTAACACAAAAAAGGAAAATATAATGTAACAACAATTTCACAAATATTTTGAAAAAGCTTCTATTTGAGGATCAGTCAAAACTATGTGGTCATCTTTATCATAGAGCAATGGAAGAAATCATATACTTGCAAAACTTAAAAGCTCAGATTTATTTTTACAAGTTACATAACTATTTCACTATATTGTCATTACCTCTCTAATGACATGAAAAACTAAATCTTCTAAAAATTATAGCCACATAGGTTAATGATTGTCAACATTTTGGACCACAATTGGGCAAATAATAATAAATATTGTCTGATAATGTGACTTTTCCATTATGTAAAAATGTTTAACAGCATTACCAAATGAATTACCTCATCTTTTCCTCATAAATGATAGTGTACATGCTCACTTGATAACTTGCAGATGACAGAATAAATGTGAGAAGCTATTTCCTTGGGTTTTTAGACATCAACTTATTTTGAAGCTCAATAATTGTTTACAAAATTTTATATGTTGTTTTATTTATTTTATTAGTATATCATTTCAGGACATGAAATGACATCTGTCTACACAGTTTCTGTTCATCGTATGGAATAGGTACATACATATATATAAAAGAGCTTATATTTTTGTTTTCTTTTTATCTTGAAAGTGCTCAATCTCAGCTCTATACATTTATATTTGCTACTATAGTATCATTAGAAATAAAATGCAATTGATTCTAGAGTATTATAATTTAATGCTCATTTAAATTTCTGAGCATATCCATATAGAATGAGCAATAAAGTCTGCTCTCAAGCTATGTCCACTTATCTATAAATACAACTTACGTATTATAATGCAAACTGAATCCAAATATATATCTATATCTATACATAGATATTTCAACATATAAACATATATTTGTTATGTCAAAGCAATGACACTTCAGACTTCTTTGATCATTTAATTTCAATTTCATTCCAAAACATATCTGATATACTCACACATTTTCTTATGTCCTACAAGTTTGTGTTTTTCAGAAAAGAAGACCTACTGCATTGTCTAAGAATGGTGAAAGTTGAGGTGTAACTCACTGAAATTTACTGACAGTTATCATTTTACTAATTTATTCTTTAAAAAATTTTGATATTATTGCTGATCTCCAGTGTAAACCTGCCCAATACTTTCCTAAGGTTACTGTGTTCTTCTGTGTTTTGTTCTGTTTGCTTTGCATTTTCAGTTGGAAGGATTTTGCTCTCTGTTTCTACTATTCTGACAGCAAGAAAAATATGGAAAAGGAGATAAAGAGCTGCAAATTTGAAAATTATGCACATTTCAGTAGTGCCATATCTTACTTTTATCTTCATTAAAGAATAAGTTGAAATATTTGAGATATTTTTGGAACAGTATCAGTGAAACTAAGTATTTCGCTATTCAACAAGAAATCAATCATGCAGCCTTAAAAAGTTTAAAAAGTGATTGGCATAAACCAAAGTTATATGGCAGATAATTTCTAATAAGCATTTACTATTTCTACTATCTTTTCCTGAATACTGGTGTTAACTTTCATTTAAAAAAAATCCACCACTAGGAAGATGATCCTTTTAAAGGCATCCAACACACTTTAACTCAATATATCACAGTTAACCCATATTTCTACAGTGAGCATTCTTCACTACATTTGCCATTTTAATCACTTAGGAGCTCATTTTATTTATTTTCTTCATGGATATACTACAGAACTAAGATATTTAAGATATTCAGCCAGTACCTAAATTAAATGAAAATTGTTGTGACATATGTGACTTTCATACACAAAACTGAGGTAACATTTACAAATGTTCTGAGCAATCTAGTACCATTCATGAAAGATTTTTTTCATTCATTTTAGGAAAAAGTGACAGGTTCAGGATGAAAGACAGATGACAGAATGGAAATGAGTGTAAAGATCAAGTAGTTATAGAATATTACAAAATATTATTTCAAGCTACTGGTATTAATTTATGTAAATACTTGAATATAGATCAATAAATTTACAGCATATAATATGTTTTGATAAGTCCAAAATACCTTGCTTTCACAGAAAAATATAAAGAAAAATGATCATGTTATACATAAAAATTGCCTTGGATATAATTTACAGAAGTAAGTCTGAATATAATCTGAACATCTTTCACTAATGAGTGACATAAATGTATATAATATGTGTATGATATGTACTATTACAAATAATGTTTGTCCTTAATACTTGATTACTGTTGATAATTCTTACTATGAGTTTAGTTAGAATGTAAATGCAAAAATGAAATATGACAGGTTCACAATTTGGAGGATGAAAACTATAAACAACAGAATTATATCTTTATAAAAGTATGTCCTATATGTATATGTTGCTGAGTGAGGTCTGAGTCTAGAGAGTACAGTTCTGCTTTAGAACTGTTGGAGAAAGTTTGTTCTCACTTAAAATTTGCTTATCTGTATATTTATGTATGCACATTTCTCTTTATGTGTATGAGCATGTGTTTATATATGTGCATGTGCTCAGGTTTGAGGTCAAATAGCATGAAAAGACTAGTGTAATTAAGAAGATAATAGATTCCACTTTCCATTGCTATGATCTTAGATAACTAAGTATGTATTGCCTACTACTTTGGCACATTCAATTTAGCAGCAATGGACTTGCTCACTGAATTACCACGTGTGTTTACTCCAAGCTTCATGCACGTACCTCTGTCTCTTCTCTGTCAATTTGGAATGCTGTCAATTACTGTTTTAAAGAATGTCAACCAATTCATTAGAAAAATTCATATATACTGAAAATAAAACTGCTTACTATAGTTCAAAATAAAATCTTTGACCCTTTGCTTAAATTAGATGACTGTTTAAATGAGTGACAATATAAATACCAGAACTATGACTATACTTCTTTCAGTAGCAATATGGCTGAATCATTGCAATTGCAAATTTGACAATTGATATGGTACCTTAAATAAACCAAATAAAATTGATATATTGAGCAAATCCACTAAACTTTAAACCTCTGTACAGAAAAATATTTTATCAACAAATTTAAAAGAAGGCACAAAATTGGATAAAATATTTTTGAATTATATATTTGAAAATGATTTCTATCATGAATATTTAAACAAAACTTAAGACCCAAGAATAAAAAATGACAAAGTTGGACTGATTTTTTCACACAACACTTGAGATTGTTAAAATCTGTTGGTATACACAATGAACAGTAGTAACTTATCAATTCACAGGAAATGCTGGATGAAATTTTCCTGTGGGACTCTAAGATGCCTATTCTGATACTTATGTCATTCTTCAGTAAAATCAACAAACTAATATTTTTGTTTTATATGTTGCACAAAAAATTCATTGGCAGTTTTCAGATAAACTATCTGGAAAGTCTATTGTTTGCCAAATGTACACAGTGGGCACAATTTTTCTCTCTCCGTGTATATGAGATTATGTGCATTTATATATGAGAATATATGTATATGAGAATCAATTGCATTGACGGTCTTTCATTGTATCTTTTCAAAAACAAGTATTGGTTGGTGATATGTTATTAAGAAATGCAGCCTTGAAGAGATATTTAATCTATATAAGCTCCTCTCACAAATGGTACCAGGTACACTTATTTAAGGACTTGACAGAGATGATTCCTCCCTTTGTCTTACTCTTATGTAACCACAGAGTGCTTCTTCTCTCTGTTCAAGAATCCATGTTGGAGGTAGAGGCCAGAACCTCAGTGAGTAATAAATATGTTTGTGTCCTGTCCTTGAACTTCTCAGCTTCCAGAGACCAGAGAAGTAAATTTTCCATCTTAAATACATCCAAGTACTTTTAGAGGAACATTAATGGAGTAAGAAAATATTAGAATTGCAGATGTCAGTCATTCCAGGTTTGAACAGATGGCTAAAATATTTTAAATACCCATTATGTGTAATATTTCTTCTCTCCTAACTCTAAAAGGAAGTACTACAGAAAAGTACTACAGTACTACAGAAAAGACTTTCCTTCCTATATATCTGTAGTTATTTAAAAACAAGGAATAAAATAAGATTCATGTACAAGGAAAATATGATATTTGTATATTATTCTGATTTTTGTTTGCATAACTTTACAGAGAAGTAAAATATTTATAGAGTAAATTTCTAGGTAAATTACAATTTCTGTTATTAGCAGCCTATGCTTTCTTTTGCCTTTTATATTGAGATTTTGTTAGTATAAAATCAGGGAATTCATCTACCACAAGTGAAGTAATAAGAACAAGCTACAATACAGCAGGTATTTTGAAATGACTTACATTATAGAGTCACTAAGAATCATACTTCTACCACACATAGGGAAGGATTCCAGAAATCTTGAATCTGCACAGGAAGATCTTAGAAATTCCTTAGAAAAGAATTCATCTATCTGCCATTTCATTGTAAACTTCACTAAATTTCTTTGTAGGCATACAAGATAGTTTGAAGAATTTCAAGTATAGTTATAAGAGTGTGTATAACCTAATGAGAAAGGGTTTAAATTTACAACAGCTATTTCATTACTTAGAAATTGACACATTTGGTCATATTGTCTACTAAATTACTTTATAGTATTGTTAAAATTTTTAAATTTTTAATTTAAAAATAAGACAAAAAAGAAATTATACAGGGTTTCCAAATAAAAACAGTAAGAAATTATCACTAGGTAATATATCATTATATTAGAAGTAGTTTTCAGGTTATAAGATTTAGACATAAAACAAATGATCAACCAATCAAACAGTAAAAGAACAAACTGTTATTTTTTGATGAATTTACAGATTAGTAGTATAGATTAGTTTTATATATATTTTATATAGACACATATGTAAGTGTAAACCAGCATATTCATATAATTTTACAGTGGTGACTCAATATCTAAATAATGGAAGCAATGTTGAGCGTGTGTGGAGAATCTGTTTCCACTGAATCAATTAACTTTTGAGGTTAAATTATTCTCTATTACATTTAAAACTATTAGAACTTCAGGGAGGATAGAACTTCAGTTCATTTTGCAGTATTTTATGCTAATGCCATTGAATGCTAATTGAAAATTGAGACTATATTGATGTGGCATTAAATGTAGTTTATCATGGTAATTCCTGTTTATCTGTGTATAATATGCATATATTATATGCATATAAATATGTGCATATTTATGTGTTAAATTACAGATGTAGCCACCATGAGGAACAGAAAGAGAATCAAGAACCCACAATGCATCATCCAGGGAGTTATCATTTTATGTAAATTTTGTTTCTTGTTTTTCCTAAGTGAAGGCCCACAACATTATCTAAAAAAATAGCCAAACTTGAGCTGTAGCTCACTAAAATAGGTTTAGACTTTATATTATACATCTTTACCTCATTTTTTCAGATGACTAATATTAGTCTGTCAAATTTCTAACAAAAGTCAATGTATTCATCTGGATTTTAAAGTATAT
Source organism: Dolichotis patagonum (assembly GCA_004027295.1). NCBI lineage: Eukaryota > Metazoa > Chordata > Mammalia > Rodentia > Caviidae > Dolichotis > Dolichotis patagonum. The sequence goes on along the minus strand of PVJX010033787.1, from coordinate 4,935 downwards.
GTTTTATAATATTCCTGGGAGTGATAATGTAATGTTTTGGGAGATTTTTGATTCACAGTGAGATATGTGAATCAAAAGGATATGCCAATTAGAAGATGAAATATTTATACACAATTACACAGCTCTGCATTTCATCATTATTGAATTAAATAAAATACTTGAGAGGATTTGAGATGAGTATCAGTGTAATAACGATCTTCATTATACAACACATAAGACAGTATCAGCCATTAATGCAGAGTACAAGAAAAGAGATTTGCCTTCACCAGAGTTGTGTCAGATATGTTAAAAAAACCCATAGTTTTCCTCCTCAAACTTGCAATGTAATAGAGGAATTAAAAGAAAAATAATTAATCATAATATTGTGAAAGTGATGTAATAAACTACAATGATATGAAAGGTCTAGTGGAAATCATGGGTTTGTTTACAAGTAATATTAAAAGAATGCATGAATGCTTCAACACTTTGTCAAAAAATTAATGTAAATCAAAACTTTTTAAAGTGGTGCAAAGCATCACCCGTGTCTCCCCACAAGTGTTGCCCTCCTCTGGGGATCAGAGTGAACAGAACAGCAGCATATTTGAGAAACACAGAAAGGTGCAGTGTGGAATCTAATCAATTGTTGCAAGTGTCTAAACATGAGGAAGAGAACTTCATCATTATCTCTACAGAAAAGAGTAGTTTCAATAACTGAAGGTTCTTTTCCACATGAGTGCAATCAGTGAAAAGATTGATGGGCTGATTATGGAAGTGGTAATTTTATCATTCATGGTTGAATCTCTATAGCATGTTATATAACAGTTACAAACCTGTATAGTGAAAATGTGAGACCAAGAACAATAGAACATATTTGCATAACAATCATGATGATAGCACTATATTAAGTGACATGAAGAAACATTTATCTAAATTTGTGATTTTTAATACTATTATGAGAAAAGAATATTTGAATAAAACTGTCTTTGACTATCTGTCAGAGTTGCAACATGTACATCATACACAAGCAAACATATGATTGTAAATCTTAAAAAAAGTATTTTTAACTTTTGTTTGACTGTGTTATTAGATGGACATGAATATCTTACATAAATAGTTAGAAACAAGAAAGAAGAAGTGAGATATTTGAGTTTGAAGGCTTCCCATCAGAATAGTTTTACAGTAGAGTTGCCAATGTGGTGAGATGGTTTTGAGGTTTGTAAGTATGAAAACCTATATATTTGGGAAATATAAATATGTATGAAACCATAAAGCTAACAATAATGGATGTTACAAATCTAGGAGATACCTTTGTCTCATGCCATTGACCAATTTAGATGCCTCTGTTGATCATGCAGAAAAACTGATGGTTAATATTAATCTCAGAAATGTTATATGATCTTTGTCTGAAAGCATCAGTTAAATTATAGATGAGAGTTGGTATCTGGGAGGAGTGATTGATAAGAGGCAGGGCTGTAGCCAACCAATCTTTGTAAACAACAAAGAGATTTCTGAAGGTGTGGTTAGGGTTTCATCAAACCAAAGAGACCAACCATACTTTTTCTATATATGGCACTCCCTACCCCATACTCCACACAACATATTGGGCTTTGAGCATATTTGAGCCTTGTAGTTTTGTCATTCCCTCCCTCTGTTTCTTTACCATGCAAAATCTTACATCAAAAATATATCTCCATATTTACACTTCTTTATAATTTCTTCCTTATTTTATGTGCTGTGATATTTCAGCTAGCTTTTGGATTTCTTTTAAATTCTTGTTTTTGTTTAATTTTTCAATGTATTAGTGCTTGTTGAGGTACATAATGATCATACTCATCGTGGAGAATTGTACCTGTACATAACACATCTCAAATCTATATTACTCCCCCCCCAAATGCTTTAGTTTTTTTTCATTATGTTATTTAAGTGCAAAGGAAAAAAAGGGACACTGCTATGTAGTTACCTCCAGTAAGACTGCAACTAAGGGTAAAAAATTGTGAGGACATTGAATTTTCTGATACATCATTCATTTGGGGATTGCATATACATTCTTTTATTTGATGTGTTTGATTTTTGTTTCTGCTGGATTGTTTCCTGTTGTCTCTCTCTTTTCCTCTCCATCTCTGTGCTTTGATTTAGTTGTTGTCAACTCCCACTACTTTGTCAATTCATGTCACTTTTTTAAAAATTAATTGACACAATTTAAATATTCATTGTAAGAAATTTGTATCTGCATATGAAACATTCATGCCTTTGTTCCATTGCCCTACCCTCAATTTGACCCCTTTGCCCTTCCTTATTTACAAAACTTTGTTTCCAATTTACCTTTTTTATAATTTCTCCATCCCCCCTCTTCCATTATCATACCCCATTTATGTTTCTTCTTCACTTTTGTGCAATTTATTCCTGTTTCCCTATATCTATTATAAATTTGGGTCCTTATTTACACTTTCAGTTACTCAAACAAGAATGAGATCTACACTTATATGGTTGTGTGATTTATTTCACCTAAGAGTATGGTGTCAAATCCATTTACCCAGAGGCGCCTCAAGTTTATACTTCTCTATATTGAGTACTACTGCATATATATATATATATATATATATATATATATATATATATATATCTCCAGGTCTTCTTTATCTGTTCATCCAATGATGGACATTTTGTTTTTTTTTTTTTTTTTAAGTATACCTATTAACAAACTGTGCTACTATAAACATGGGTGTGCATGCATCACTGTGATATAATGCTTTTATTTCTGTTAGGAATATACCAAAAAGTAGAACAACTGAGTCAAATGGAACATCTAGATCTAATTTTTTAAGGAATCTCCCCATTGATTTCCATAGTGATTGTAAAACTTTACATTTCCTTCAAAAGTTCACAAGGGTTCCTTTTGTCCCCACAGCCCAAAAACATTTGTTATTGTAAGTCCCTAACTGAATCTGACTCTCCCAGCCCCTTGCTTGCCTGTCACCAGGAGCACTACTGTCTGCTGGTGACATAGGAGAATGAAATTCCTGACCTATTAGTTTATGCTCTCTAATATCAAAGAACAAATTTTAGGAACAATGGAGGTTAAGAGCACAAATATTTATTGAGAGAAAGAAAGTTTCTTTCTGATAGAAAGTCAAAAAGGGGTCTCAAGTGGGTTGCCCAAGATTCTGTTCTGTCTAGGGATTTTTATAGAGTAAAACTATGAGGTGAGGTGAGTCTAAGGTGAGGAAAACTGGGAACGCACAAGGCAAATAGTCATGAGGTAGGACAGAACTAAGATCAACCAATCAGATTAATTGTTTAGGTAGAATTGACCAAATTAGAGACAAATGTGGAAGTGAATCTCACTAGTAAGTGGACATTCTTAAAGCAGTGATTCTTCCTGTAGAGGTTGGGATGGTGACTCCTAGCTTCTCAAAGTGATCCATACCTAACCCCTAATGTTTATACTTAGGGTGTGGGTGCATTTGTTTTATCTTCTGTTTTGAGATCTGGCCTACAGCAAGAAGCATGTGTCTCCTCCAAAATCACAAGATATTTGGCCCTCTGTATTGGCTTCCTCAAAGGCCTATACTTGGTTTTGGATCAAAAGTCTGTGCAGACCTGCATCTTGGCGCAACTCTTTGGGGCTGGTAGGCCCGCCCTTCATCTGCAAGGAAATGCCTGGAGATCAGCACCTGGGCCAGGTCTGTTTGGGCCTGTAGCCACACCCTTCACCCCCAGGAAGTCTCCCAGAAAGCAGCATCTCAGGCTGTCTCTTTGGGACCCGAAACTCTCGGACCTGTAGAGTGGCCTGGGCTGTTTGGATCGAAAGTCTGCATAGACCTGCATCTCAGCGTGACTCTTTGGGGCTGGTAGGCCCACCCTTCATCCGCAGGGAGCTGCCTGGAGATCGGCATCTGGACTGGGTCTGTTTGGGCCCATAGCCCCGCCCTTCACCCCCAGGAAGTCTCCCAGAAAGCAGCATCTCGGCCTGTCTGTTTGGGACCCGAAAGTCTCGGACCTGCAGAGTGGGCCAGGCTGTTTGGATTGGGAATATTGTGGAGACTGGCATCTTTGCCAGGTCTGTTTGGGACCGGGAACTTTTCAGAAACCAACATTCTGGCCTGACCCTTTGGGATCTGTAGACCCTTCGCTCGCAGGGAACCTCCTTGAGATCTGCCTGGGACAAGGCACAGAGGCCTGGAAGGCCTGAGATTCCACAGGCTCCGGGGTGGCCACACCCAGCATTCGCCTTAAAACTTAGGGAGCCAGGAGCCCACAGAGGGGAGTTAGGACCCTGTGAGGAAGCCAGGAGCATGTGGGGGAGCCACTGCCCCTCCAGGAACTGAGGGTGTAACGTAATTTGCCACATAAGCAGAGAAAACTTTGGAACACTTCTCAAAGTAAGGAAATACAGAAAAATGACAAAAGGAAAGACCAAAAGGCAGGCTCAAAGCCCTAGCCCTCCCCAAGAAAGCTTCGAAGCTGTGTACATAGAAGAAAAAAGAAGCCATACACCTGAAATGTCTGAAATGATATCAAATGAAATAAATATGCAAATAGGGAAAGCTATGGAGAAATTCAAACCAGAAGTACTTGCCCAGGTAAAAGAAGAATTGATAAAAACAGTGAAAGAAATAGTGAACGCATCTAGTGAAAACACACCTAAAAAATTAGAGGAACAAAGCAAACAGATAGAATCCCTCAAAGAACAATATAAGAAACAAGCAGAATGCATAAAACAGATTCAAAGAGATATACAGGAAATCAAAAATTCTATTGAAAGCTGTAGAAACCGCCTCAATGAAAGTGAAGACAGAATTTCAGACCTCGAAGATAAGATTGCAGCCAGTGAGCAGGAAAGACAAGATCTTTTAAAAATAACAAAGAATCAGGAAATAACAATTCAACACCTGCAAGATGATGCAAAGAAAAATAACATAAGATTAATAGGGATAAATGAAAAAGAAGGGGACA
>PVJX010033786.1:0-19418 GCA_004027295.1 Dolichotis patagonum | reverse complement strand
TCTATCGCATTGTGAGACCTAAGCAAGGTTAATGACATGATCCATGATTTTAATGTTTTTATTATTTAACTGATAGTCTTTAACAAAAATTAAATTCTGACTGTTAAATTTTGTTAGTAATCAAACTTTTACATTTTAAGCAAGATCTCTAATAGTTGCTTGCAATGCTCATTGATGGACACATTGAGCATCAAGGCCATAGCACTCGGGGACCTAGAGCAAGTCCTGAATGACTTTCCTTCTCTCCTTCCTGTTCTCTCTTTGAAGCTATAAGAGGCATTGGTTCTGTTTCTTCTGAAATTGACTTTTTTTAAAAAATTCATTGCTGTTTGACATATTCATATCTGGAAAAACAACTGATATGATAAGTATTGTTGGAGGAACTGAGAAGTAACTCTCTATTGAAAAGAATTTTTGAATATTCTTCTTTTTTCCTTGCACACTTCAAACATAATATAATATTCTGGTACACTCCACAGGTTCAAAGCACCCTTTTTTATTTATATTGCTAGAATGGGGAGGAAGTTGCTAGGATTAGAATATATGTCTCCTTCCAAATTCTTGCTTGTACTTCCCTCCCAAGGCAACAGTAATTAGACTGGAAGACCCTAGGAAGTAATTAGATCATGATTGCTATTTTATTATTAGTGGAGTAATGCTCTGATAATGCAAGGCTTTTCTAATACTTATACTCTTTATACAGCATACCTATCTCCTTTTGCGCATCTGCCTTTACCTTGTGAGGATTTAGGAATTGAGGTACCACCTTGAATCCAGAGAAGAGTGACATCCCTAGTCATTGTATATAAATACACATCTATTTAGAAAAAACTGCCTACTGTGTCCAATTTAATTTATAAGCCATGAGCTAAAACAAACATTTTTGTGAAAAGATGTAGCAAAGTAAAACACATATCCGTTCTCTTGGCCTCAAAACCCCACACATACTTGTTCCTTGGATCTTAGAATAATAAAGATTTTTAAATAATTCAATTCTAAGATATTGTCTATTTTCCATTTTCACCAACAGATGACACTAGTGATTGCTATAATTGTTTTTCTTCTTTTAAAATAGTATTTTAAGGAAATTATTAAAGCCTATAGTTTTGAGGATAAAAGCACAGAGAAACTATTAACACAGTCTTGTTGCCACATTAAAATTACTTCTGATAGATTTATTTTTTTGTTATTTTCCTACAGTATGTAAAGTATCATCAGTAATAGTTGTTTCCACCAGCAAATGATTATGATACTATTTCTGAAAGAAGAACATATCTGAAGGAGTTTTATGAAAGGCATGTATGGATGTGTCTCATCTTTTAAAAACTAGTTGTGTGTGTGTCTCTTAGGTCATCAGAATAAATTGTTTCTCAGACATCTTTTCTCTTAAAGACACAGGATGCAGACTAAAAGTATGATCCAATTTAGTCATCTCTTAAAACTTATAATTACTGGATTCATAATGCCTCAACAGTGACATATTCCAAGGTTTCCCATGCCTCCAACTCAGAGGTAATATAGTATAAAACCTGTAAAATGAAATAAAGTGCTTCTTAATTGAGATCTCTAAAAATGACTGACACTCGTGTTGTTTGCCTGGAGTTAGAGCAATTTAGTTTTGGACATTTGAAATTTGCCTTCATTCCTGCCTTTCCTGTTGTTCCGATATCCACCCAAACCAATTATTTTTATTGGAATTTTAAATTGCCAAGTAACCAGATGCTTCCTAGTACTCACCTTCCCCTCCAATAACTCCCTGTCAGACACAAATGTTAGTCGATTTGTGGAACTAAATTTATCAAAAGGAGATACAAAAAAAAAAAGCAACAGGTGTGTGATACTACTTGCTGTGATATGCATTAAAAGAAAGATGCCATAGATCAAAAAAGAGTTGTAAGCACCAGCAGGACATGTTTTTCAAAGGGCACATTCAGTAGAATCCCTTGTAAGGTTGTCTGTCAAAGGAAGCCATTCCATTTTAACTAGATAGTTGAAAATTTTATAGTGATGTTTTCTTTGTTCCATCTGTCAGTGATGTATTTTATTAGCAAAAAATGTAATATATGATAATCCTGTGCAGATGTGAAACAAATATGATGGAAACCATTATAATTCTTGATGAAATGAAATACTATTTCAGAATGCTAATTATTAGTACACTGTTTCAAAAATGAGTAAAATTGAGTGGCTACTGGGAAACATTTCCAATGATATGACATTGCATTTTTATCATTGTATTGTATAATAAAAGTTTATTCATATATTTTTCAGCAGTGAGTTAAATTTCTTTGCTGAACTTTCCATCAATACAAAGTAGTAGTAAAAAATACTCATAATGTATTTGGTTTTCAGTGTCTTCCAGTATTAGTAGCTACATGATCTACCTTCATGTGCAAAAACAATTGATATCTAAAGATTTGACTTAAAAATACATATATATTTACATACATATATTTCATACATATATTTGCATACAATTCCTACTTGAAGTTTGAAGTTCATAGTTTAAAACACTATGTTTAAGTACTGTAAGGCTACAAACTATTGAAAAATGATTTTAGGACTTAAACATTTTGTGAGGATACCTGTCTGGTGAATCACCTATCACATATATTAAATAAATTAAACACAATATCACCACAAATCTATTCTAATGCATTTAGAAATCAAATAATATGGAAATTACTCAATTTAGAATTCTTTACAGTAACTCTTGGTTTAAAAAAAAATGGTACCTGAAGCACACTGCTAGGTTTTGAAAGTTTCTGTCAACACAAAAGCATTGTATACAAACTGTGTTCTCTGTTAACCTCAGTGTCATGATTTATGTCAGTGTGCCCCCTCCCCTGAGCCTCATGCAATCATGGACATGGCCAATTCTAGCATTCGTGATTGGTTCATTGTCTAGTGCTTGGATTGCTGGTATAAATACTACACCCACCCAGGGGTGGAGCCAGCATACAGTGTAATGGTGGGAAGAAGGCATGTCTTTCTCTTTTGCTGTTTGCAGTGGCCATGAATGGTGGCCCTACCATGCTACCCTGCTACTTGGAGCCAACTGAGTATGGACGGAAACCTCCGACCTGTAAAAAAATAAAGCTTTCCTTCTTTCATGTTGGGCATCTAGTATTTTGTCTCAACAATGAGAGAAAAGTAACCAAGACAGAATTTGATACCAGAGAAGTGGGGTCATTACTGTGACTACACCTGACCATGTGGTTTGAGAGCCTTTGAAAAAGGCTTATGGGCAGAATTTGGAAAGGCTTGGAGATGTTACCTGAATGCATAGAGTTGGAACAGCTTAGGCTATTCTGCAGAGGAGATTCTGATCAGAGCTCAGGAGACCAGAAAGCTGATAGAAATCCTGCCAGTAAATACCAGGCTTGGGAGGCTTCTGCTGCAAAGGTCTGGCTTGGTTGTTGGACTCCACATAATGTGTGTTATGGCCTAGTGGAAAGTTTGTCTGCATTTTGCTTATGCCCAGAGACTTTGCCTGAGACTGGCATTAAGGGAGGTAGATTGATTAATCTGACAGAAGAAATTTCAAGGCAGTCAAATGATGAGGCAGTGGCCTGGCTATTGTTGGGGGTTTTTAGCCAGATTTATGTTGTGAATCAAGAATGAAGAGCCCAGGAGGATGATTTAAAATGTTGTGACTTTGCCCAGGAAGCTGTGGACTGTAAAAATAGAGCTGAGACCTTGATTGCTGAGAAGGAACAAAGAAAGAAGAAAGATGACCTGGGGACACCCCAGGAAACAGCAGGTCTCCGCCTTTTGCAACCTCAGACCAACAAAGTGAAAGAGTTTGCTCAGAGGAGAAAGCTGCAAAGTACCATATTCCAGATGGTGACGGGTCACACCAGATTCCAGAATGGTGGTGGCATAGAGAAGCTTTTCCTCACAATTAGGTTCAGAGAACTGAGCAATCCAAACACTCAACCCCTACAGCAAGAGAAAGACAAGCCTGGCTATTTTTCCAGCTGGCAGCTGATCTTGGTGGCATCCATGTGGTGTTGGTTTTAAGTGCAAGGACAGTGTACAAGTTCTGAGGTTAAAACAGCTTCCACCCTGATTTCAAAGGGACTGGGAGGCCAGAAAGTGTGCCCCTGAGAGAGCAATATATAAAGATGTAAGGGTGAAGCCAAAAGTGCAGTGGAGAGCGCAGAAGTTTCAAAAAGCCAGGAATGTGGATCATCTAAAGGAAGCTGCAAAATCTGAGCAAAATGGGCTTAGGAGAAAAGCTGTGAGAACTGGAAGCCCTGAAATTACGATGGGGTGGAGTCACTCAAGCTTTTTGGAACTGGTAACCAGATTGCTTCAAATGCTGAGCATGGAACTCTAGGACTTAATGTTCAGCCTGCTGGATGCTGGACTTACTTTGGTTCCAATGCTTTGTATTCCCATTTGTAACTTTTGGAATGGTAATATTTATCTTGTGCCTTTGCATTTTGGAAATGTTTAATCTTGTTTCATTTGTACAGGGGATTACACTTAAGAGTTTGCCATAGATCTCAGAGGAGACTTGGGACTTGGACTTTTCAGCAATGCTAAAACTGTTAGGGCTTTGGCAACTCTTGGAGATGGACTGAATGACTTTTGCATAAAGGCTGTGCATGACTCTTTGAGGGGCCAGGGGTGGAATGCCATGGTTTTTATGTTGGTGGCCCCTGAAGCCTCATGTAATCATGGATGCATACAAATCTAGTGTTTGTGATTGGTTCATTGGCTAGTGCTTGGATTGGTTGTAGGAGTACTACACCCTCCCCAGGGGTGGAGCCAGTCTATGCTATAACAGCAGGAAGAAAGGGTGCATTTCTCTTTTGCTGTTGGCACTTGCTGTTTGCGGTGCCCATGAATGGTGGCCCCACTATGCTTGGAGCTAACTGAGTATGGACTGCATCCTCCAAGCTGTAAGAAATAAACTTTTCCTTTCCTTCATGTTGGGCGTCAGGTATTTTGTCTCAATGAGAGAAAAGTAACCAAGACACTCAGTTGCTTTATTTGTCATGTAAGAATAATGGTAATAATCACAAGAATAGCTTAAATTATTAACTCAAGTCCAGCAAAGGGTAATTTAATAAACTTTGGTTCATACTATTATCCCCAGAAATTAGCACAGTTACGTTTACTAAACTGGTAGTCAAATATGCTCACATATAATTTACATATTAATGTCACACAGGCACATGGGTTTTGGTGAACGTGTACACCTATGCAATTTATACTAAAATATGGAACATTTTCTTCTTTCCAGAAAGTTCTCTTCAGCTTTACTGCAGTCAGTATGCAGTGCCACCACCCATAAAACAACCATTTTCCATCAACCTAGCCTATTTATTTGAGGCTAGAATTCAGTATAAATTCAGCATAAATGAAGTCATATAGTATAGACTCCTCTGAAATTTTGCTATAATAAGAAATATTTAGTTTCTTTCCCTTGTTCTGTGCTCTAACTGAAGCCCTTGAGTCTATGTGGTGTCTTCTGCACGTTGATGAGGTGACTGGTGCCTGTGAGCTCCTAGATAGCTTCAGGGTGAAAGTTGGTGTCAGAAAGATTGAGATATTTTACAGGGCTAAAGCTTTCAGTTATAACCCCACCCCAACTCCAGCCAAGAAGAAGGGACTGAATTGGTCACCTTGGCCAATGATAAAATCGTTCATGCTTTGTAATGATGTTTCTATAAAAACCTAAAAATAGAAAACTTAGGGTACTTTTGTTCAAATTGTTGAGCACATTCAGTTGAATGGAGGGCAGAGTGCTTCATATCTTGTCTTATCTTCATGTATATTTTTTGTTATATCTTTTATAATGTCAGTAAATGTGTTTTACTGAGTACTCTCAGCACTCCTACCAAATTAATCAAGCCTAAGGAAAGGGTGTGGCAATTAGTACTTTTCTCAGAAGTATATGTGATTCTTATGCATTTGAAGTGGGAGGCTGTTTTACGGGACTATGTCTTTATTAAATTCTTGATGATTTATCTAGAATTAGCAACATATGAGACATAAGAGCTATGTTACTAATTCTAGGTAAATCATTAAGAATTAATTTATAGTGCACACAGTTGACATCACTAGGAAATTGTAAAGGAGAAATTCATACACATTTGGTTACCAAATGTGAAGCATTCTTTGTTGAGATATGAGTGGTGTGTCAAAGTAGGAAAATTGGTTTTTCCTTCTTACAACACTATTTTTCCTTGCCTCAGGTATTTCTTTGTGCCTAACTTCTTTGACTTCACATAAAGTCCACATGATTTATTCAAATATATGTACTATGTATGACAAGTATTCATTTTTCCTGCTGAGTAGTATGAATATTTATTTATAGCATAAAAATATTATCAATGAAGCTACTATGGATATTTGTGTATAAATCTTTATATTGTCATGTGTTTTAATTTCTTTTGGGTAAATAGGAGTGAAATTGGCATGCTATATAGGTGAGGTATGGTTGGGAGACTACCAAACCTGCCAAATATGTACCATTTCAGAGTTATACCAACAATGTAAGAGAGTACTAGTAGCTCTGATCCAGTTTGTAAAGTAATATTGTATCATAGTTTTAATTTGAATTTCCTTGATAACTTCTGATATTCAGTCTCTTTCCATTTGCTTGTTTTTTTATGTAATACATATGAGTTTTGAATCAGTAAATATTCTAGATAAAAGTGTTTTGCCACACATTACAAATATGTTCTAGTATTTGTATTGACTATAATTTAGTGTTGGTATCTTTGAAAGATAGATTTTTATAATCTTGAAGTCAATTTATCTTTTTTTACATGCTTCAAACTTTTCTGCTTAAAATATATTGAGAACCCCTGCAATGGGCGCCAGTCTCCTTCCAGTTGTTATGGTCCATGGCAAAAAGAAAGAGCAAGTGACAAAATAACAGGGCAGCAGGGAACTGAATGACTAGTTGTACATGGGGAACGAAAGGCCATGAGGTAGCCAGAACCTCTGTATTCATTGACTACATCTGTGTCAAGGACAGTGGGTGAAGGACAGTACATATTTCCAGGAGCAGTATTGGTAACTATGGTGGGCTATTAAGAAGAACAAAGCATTCTTGTGTAGAAGAGACAGGGGATGCAATGAGGACATTGTAGTTTCCCCAGGTGCCTTATTGTCCTTTGCAGGTCTCATCTTCCCTGTGAGTGCCATAGTATCACTAGCTATCAGGCTTCAGCTGTGACCAGTAGAGAGCATGGAGTTTCTGTGTTCCAGTCTGGCTCAAAGGGTGGGACAAGCACATCCTTGGACTTGCCTAGACTCAGTTATAATCTGTGCCCCCTGACATTTCCTCCTTTCTGTTTATTTGATTGTGGAAGTTGATTCAGAGTGAACTGTGGCTACAGTCTCTGAGATTCTCTATGGCAGGCTAAGAGCAAAACCAGAAGACATAAGCAAATCACTATGAGTATAGCAGCATAAAACCAGAGATTAGCCTTGAGATATTTAAAAGGATTTAGCTCATCAAGAGTATCAGAAAATGCATCCCAATCCTATATTCATCAAAATTTTAGTATTTCTTTCTGTAAAGCATGTAAGTCCTGAGTTATAGTTTGATGTGTAGTCCCCTAAATATGTTTTTTTAAAAATATGTTCCCAGGGGTGAGCTTACCAATTACGGGGAGGGGGATTATGCAAAATTATGTACATTATAGTGACACTCAAGGCTTTGTTGTATATTTAAGTTTTCAATTTGATTCCCTGTCTAAAGAATTGCGGTATTGGTATAGAAGAATGAAACTCATAACCTACTATATGTCTGGTAAGAGTTTGTGTTCTCTAAAATCAAAGAATGAATTCTAGGAATAACTGAGGTTAAGAGCAATATATATTTATTGAGAGACAGAAAGTTTCTGTCTGAGAAAAAGAGAAGGGATCCTGAGCTGGCTACCAGACTGCCTTTTCTAGGGACTTTTATAGAGAAAAACAACAAGGTGAGATGGGTCCAGCTGAGGAAAACATGAGAAGTCACAAGGTGGGCATAAGGTAGGACAGAACTATGATTAACCAATAAGGTTAATTGCTCAGGTAATGTTGATGAAATCAGGGACAATTGGGGAAGTGAGCGGCATACTTAAAGAGCAGTCTCTTCCTGTAGTGGCTTGGGATGGTGACTCCTGGCTTTCTCAGGGTGATAGAGACCTTTTTAAAATGTCAACCCTTTGGATGTGAGTGAATTTGTCCGACCTTTTGTCTTGCGGTCTGGCCCATAACAGGAGGTGTTTGTCTCCCCGACAATTGCAAAATATCTGGGCTTCTGCAGTGGATCCTTCCAGGACCTAGCCCTGTCTCACTGCCTATAATATTTCTATGTAATTCAGTTGCCTGTAACAGTATCTAGCACCTTTATTTGTTTTTGAAGCTTGGCATCTATCACATACTGTATTTTCCAAGTCTTGTCTGCTATTTTTGCCCAGTTACCTATGAAGTGAGCTGTGTGGATGGAGTGAGGAAGAACAGTGGAAGACAGGGCCACACTGGAGAACAGCAGCACTAAAGAGAATATTCCAGCAACAATCAGGCCAGTCAATCTCTTGGTTCTATGTACAAGACAATTAACTACAGACTACAAAAGATGTAGAATTGGAGTGTGAGACCGAGGCTTAGTTAGATTAACTTTATCCACAGTCCTAAGCATGCATTCCAGGACCATTAAACTTTTATCAATAGCTTTTGCTAGATTGCAGTGACTTAAGTTACACTTTGTACATGTAAAGGAAGTTTCATTCCACACTAAAGTTTCATAAAGCAAAACATAAGAATTGTAAAAGCATGTTAAAATTCTATGGCTACCACTTCATTTAGCCACCATAGTAATAGTGTCTTTAGTGGGGTACATATTATGTGTGACCCATCCATATTTCCCCCACAACATGGGGCAGAGCAAGTTTCCAAACAGTAGTTTGTGTAGGCAAAGGCTTGATATTAATTATGGGATTAGTGTGCTAAACCCTGCACCCTCCCATGTAAGGTCTCTTTTAGGAAGGGAATGTATGGCTGACATGTTAGCCTCTTTCCAAAATGCCTCATGCGAATAAGAAACACTGTTAGCTCTTCCTTGTAGGGATCCTCAGTGTTCCCAGTCAATAAAATAACATTGGTCAGTTGACATTTTTTATCTCATTTGTCCCCTGCAAAGGTCTTACTGTGGAAGGGCACCTTTTACATAATTATTCCAGTAAGTTTGGTTTTCACAGAAAGGGATTACATGAGTTGAACTGAGGATCAGAAAGATTAATTGATCATGATTATATATCAGTCAATTTTGAGCAGCAACAGGAAGGCAATAATTGGGCTGCATTGTCCTGTAATCTACACACAATGGACAGTAAGTGAAATGAGAAGTATAATTTATGACAGCCTTATCCCATATCTCTAATAATGATGAAGGACCAGGTACCCAATCCACCTGACTATAGAAAAGTTTTGATTTATGCTAGATTTCAGAAGGAGTGTCAGCCCAAGCAATGAATCTGAACAGGGGTAGATTACACACATATGCCCGGTGCTATCATTCTGTCAAGGGGTTGTACATACAGCACAGGCTATTATAACCATGTTAGCAATGAACAAATTTTCAGGTGTGTGCAGAAGGCCTTGTCATGTCACCAGCATCCTAGCTGCTTGTGCTGTCTTTAGTTGTCTCCTTGTTTTTGGGCTCACATCTGGAGCAGTCAGCAGCACGGGTGCAGTTGGAGCCTTCTCCAGTGTCATGTCAGCAAGCACTCTCATTGGTGAGTTGATTGGTGGTCTTGCTGTCAACAGGTACCACCACTGTCTCATTCTTCCTCTCTTTCCATGTTTGCACATCCCTGGAAGGCAGCCACACTGTTGCTCTGTTAACACACAAGCATGCCCTCTTTCCCATGTTTTTAGTGGGAAGGGGCCTTCCCAGGTACCTGTCTGAAGATTGTGTCATAAGACTTGGAGCTTTCTGGACTCAGCTAAAGGGGAACAAGAATGTTGCCAGTGGAGCATGGTGTGGGGTAATACCCTAGAATAAATTACAGGACATTATGGCGGTGGAAGGCCAAATCCGGGATGTTTACCCTGAGGTCACTTCCTCCTTTCCTATGATAACTTTTTTTTTTTCCTTTCCCAGTGCCAGAGCAAAGAAAATTCCAGTCAGCTCCTCATGTGTCATCAATACCCGCCCTAAGCACCTCCTCCGGTCAAAGTTCACATATATCCCATACCCCATATTCTGGTAAGAGGAAGAACCAGACAGTGATGGGTTTTAGGCTCCTCTCCTCATCCTTAGAATAAAAGCCCCTTTTACTTTTATATTCTGCTCCTTTATTGTGCCGAAAAACACTAGCAATGAGGATATAGAAGCTGGGTTTAAAAAATTAAAAATATGCTACCAAATCTAATTGCATTTTGAGGAGACATCTGAATTCCCCATTTTTGTTTTATTAATTGTTGCTTAAAGGTTAAATGAGATCTTTCAATAATTGCTTGCTCTTGAGGATTGTTGGTTGTATGCTTAATTCCCCAAAGCTGAAAAAATTGTTGAGTGGGTCTGCTATATAGGAAGGTTTATTATCTGTTTTTATTGTCTTAGGCAAAGGCTGATAAACATGATGTTCTGTATTATGGCTCTTTTTTTGTACTTTGTAATCTGAGAAACAGTATCGTAGCAGTAGCAAAGGTTTTAACTATGATAATTTTATCTGGATATCAAGTACTTTAAATATAAAGTACAGCTAGAAGACTTATTTTTTACCGTTTCTGGTTGTTTTGGTAGCTGGATCACTGTAGAATGTTAACAGATGGCAGTTATACAGTTTATGGAGAAAACTTGAGATAGCCAATTATAATATTTTAGTATGGCAATCATGACATTATTTTTGTAACACACTAAAGTGTTCATCTTAGTATAGAACTGAGTGACACATATAAATGTCTATATTAAGTTTTTAAAGACACATATCATCTAAGTTTTTTAAGACTTTTATTTGGTAATCACTTGTTAATTTGATATATATCTCTTATCATAATTAGCAGAAGCACAAGAGAAAGGCAAACCTTTGACTTTAAAAGAAAAACGTTATCATTATAAATAATCCTAGTTTTGTATCTTAAAAGACCTGTATACCCAGAATGTATGAATATATTTAGTATATTATGAAATTTGCAATGACAAATGTTATAGCTATATGGAAATCTTTGCCTCTTAATTTAATTTTGTATCCAGACAGTTTTTTAATGAGACCTTATTGTTTTATCTACAAAAAAGCCCTTTGAGGGCCGGGGATTTAGCTCAGTGGCTTAAGTGCCTGCCTGGCAAGCATGAGGTCGTGAGTTCAATCCCCGGTACCAAAAAAAAAAAAAAAAAAACCAAAAAAACAACAACAAAAAAAACCTTTTGGTGATGATCAGTATAAATATACTACAAAAAAATGTTTAGCAACATTCATTGGAGTATATCTCTTATAAGACTATGGAAACTACAGGGGTCTCATTAGTTTGCCACACTAGTTTTCTAAAGACTGAAATAAAATTTTTTGACAATACATTAATTATATTTACATTTTATTTTGTCTTAAAGATTTTGGCATCTTTATGCCCTCTCCTTTCACTAACGTCTGGTCTGTTATCTCTATATCTCCTATTTCCTACTATGACCTTCTTATTCTGACAGGGTTTGTGGGATCCCTTTTTGTAAGACTTACTATAGTTGGGGCTAATTGACTCCAGGAGTCTCAGTGTAAAGAATCCCTGTACCTAAGCATTCCTCCTCCCTCAGCATCTCGCTTAGCTGGGACAGCAGGTGTGCACCACCACACCCAGACTGACCAAGGGAAGCAGGAAAGGGGAGTCTGCTTCTCTGTTACTCAGCTCCATTGCTGGCCTGCCTTGGCCGTCTTATTCTTCTCAGCACAGGTCCTGTGCCACTATTGCCGCCTCTGTTGCAGCCATCCCAAAGTGGACCAAGCTGCCATCTTGGGCATACTGCATCATCTCTAAAAATGCTGGCGATGCAGGCCAAGAAAATCTCTCCGTGGGTCTTTTTAGTGTGCTATATTTATATTTGGTGTGCTATATCTGCAAAGGCCCCTCTACCCAAGAAGACCTCCACTGTTATGTGGGTTTTATTTTTCTATCTATTTCTCAGTGTGATCTGGTGCCAGTTCCTGTAACTGCATATTGAAATGAGGATACTGGCTAGGAGATAAGCAAGCATCAGCAAGGTGTCTGACTTCACATAGGTTCAGATGACATTTTCCCACAATTGAATCTACTGTGAATGGTCCCTGAGCTCCATATTTATGAAACTCTCTTTTAATTCTTTAAGCCATTTAAAAGCAAACACTCCATGTTCAGGGATGAGCTGATTTTGATTATTAAGGTAATTTCTAAGCACCACTGGGAAACAACAAGGTCCAAGAATATCTCCTTGTGTAACCACCTTCTGAACAAACAGCCTCTTTGTATTTAGACATACAAGGTTAGAATGTTTTATCTTTAAATAGGCTTGATGCAGGCTGAGAATTTTCTTTAAAAGCCTCACTCAGCTCTGCATCTCCCCCAGGAGTGAGTGGTTTAGTGGGTGGTTTTTCTTTTTCTTTTTCTTTTTCTTTTTCTTTTTCTTTTTCTTTTTTCTTTTTCTTTTTCTCCCTGTCCTGTTCTAAAACAAACTTTGAAGATATTAGTACTTAACGGACCTAACGCAGATTTTACCAAGTTCCAAGCTGAGAAGTTTTCAGGAGAAAGAGCTTCTGCCCTTGTGTGTGCTCTAGTAAGTTCTTTTCCCAGCTTGTCCGAACTTTCAGTATCCAAATTTCCCACCTGTGGGAAACAAGGGTTGTACTCAATTATTTCCTAGAGCATTTTGGTGATACTGCTACTTGGCACTATGTAGTGTGTTTTCTGTAAAAGATTTTAGAGAAAGAGATTTTAAAGAGAGAGAGAGATCCTACAGAATGAGATTTTCCCCATATTTTAGTCTTAGCAAATGTCTTACTCATGTTGAAAGCACTTATTTTAGCTCTGTGACAGACAGCTCCAAAATTGTCATGCAACATCCAAACACCACTGAAGCACTTTTAGTAAATCTACCAGGCAGATGATAATGCCAGGGGTTCAAGCCATGTTAGATGCAAGTTATTAGGGACCATTGCAGTTGACCCCAGTCTTCTGCCATGTAGTACAGCACACAGCAAAAAGAGCAAGAGACAAGTAAAGATGCAGTGGGAAACTGGGATGACTAGTTGAACACTGGGAACGGAAGGCCTTGATGTAGCCAAAACCTCTGTGTTTATTGATTACGTCTGTGTCAGGGACAATGAGTGAAGTGTAGTGAGTGTTTCTAGAAATAGTACTGTTGACTGTGGTGGACTGTTAAGAAGAACAGAGCATTCTTGCAAGGATGAGACAGGAGGGACAATGAGGAAACAATGAGTTTCCCCAGGTGCCTTATTGTCCTTTGCAGGTCTTATCTTGCCTCATGAGGGCTACAGTATCACTAACTACAAGGCTTCAGCTGCAGCCAGAAGACAGCATAGAGTTTCTGTGTTCCACTAGGGCTCCAAGAACAGGACAAGGATGGTCTTTGACATTCCCTGGACTGAATTTAGAATCTGTGGTTCCTAACAACAGTGTATGAACGGTTTTGTTTATCCAAGAACATAAGATTCTTCTATGTTACTCTCCCTGAAATTTCTGTAATTTAGTTTTTACATTTTTGTCTTTAATTCATTTCAAATTATTCTTTTTCTTGTGCATGATGTTCTCTAGGAGTTGACGAGAGTGGATTTGTGGCTATACCGTGATATGTTCAAGTTCTGATTCATAGTACCTGTGAAAATGACAATTTTTCAATAGTCTTTGCAGATACAATTAAGAATCTAGAAATGAAATGATCCTCAATTTGGGATGATGTCTAAATCCAGTAAGTAGGATCCTTATTAGGAAAAAGGAGAAACAAGTTTGAGACAGGTACACACAGAGGGGAAGATCAAGTGAGGGTAGAGACAGAATGAACAAGACAAGAAATGTTAGTTTGCAAGCAGGTATCACTGTCTAGGAGAGAAGCACAGAATGAACTCTCTCGTTTAATCTCCAGAAGAGGCTGATGCTGTTGAAACCTTGTGTTCAGACAGTAGGACCCCAGAATTTTGAAAGAATAAGTTCTGGCTTTTTAAGTTTACAATTTATGAGAAGTTTAAGGAAACTAATAATTTTATTTTCACACTGATATAGTTTCTTAGAACCAGGTATTGAAAACATTTTTATTTCAATGTTAACATGGTACCTTCATCTAAAATCAGGTGACCGTCTAAGTGCAGGTCATTTTAGACTAATTTTGCTCCATCCATGTATCTTTATGGCAGTACCACACTGTAATTTGCATTTCACACCAGTGTTCCACTGTGCCGATAGTAGAAGCTTTGTAGTATGTGTTGATATCATGTAAGCATAGACCTTTCAGTTTTCTCTTTCTGTAGTCTAGGAGCTTTGTATTTCTTTGTAAATTTTTGTTTCAACTTGTAAATGTCTATAAAGCACAAATGCTTGGAAATATAATTGGGATTATTTTGAATTTATGGGCCAGTATATAGCGAATGGACATTTTTTAAAGCATGAATCTTTTGAACCATGAATTAGCATAATTGCCTATATATATTGTTTTCCTTTGAAAGTTCTCAGCTATATTTTCCTCTTTTTACTCCAGAGTTATTATATAGCTTTGCTAAATTGATTCCTAGTTGTTTTTGTGCTTTATATGATAGTACATGGTATTTTGAAAATTAATTTTCCAATAGTTTCAGTGTTTATATGTAGAAATCAATTTGACTTATATGTATTGACCTTATGACCTGTGAATTGGAAAAGTGACTTCCTAGTTCTATCAAAAACTCCTTGGTTTTTTTGTGTATGTACTTTCATATGATATAATAAAAGAAGTTTTGCTATTTCTTTTTCCATATGTTTATTGGATTTTTATCACTGTTCATTTATTAGACTGAATTGAATCTCAATAAAGAGAGTAAAATAGTGATAGGAGGTGTTTTCGTTTAGTCACTTGATCTTGAGAAAGTATTCAGTCTTTTATCATTCTACAGTATCAGCTATAGCTTTACAAAGATGTGTTGTGTCTTACATACTGATCTTTAAGAGTTCCTCAGGTCACCAGAGACAAACATGCAAAATTGTTCCAATCCTATGAATATTAATTGCTTTGTTCTATGAACTTATAGAATTGGTAGCATGATCATCTTAACTATCATGTGTGTTTATAAAATTCTGGATTACTATGTAAAGTATCAACCTTAGTTCTGTTCCTACCACCATGTTTTGAAAACGTGTACTGTCATTGTTTTGAGTTCTTTGCTATTGTTATTTGTCTTTTTTGTTTCTTATCTTTCTAGTAATCTTTGTTTTATTTTTTCCTCTAATGCAGAAAGGATAGGTATACATGTAGAGACTTATACTTGCCTAGAACTTGTCCTAAATAGTTTGTGAGAATCGATTATATTATATGTGATGAAATGAACAGCTACTTTGAATAAAAACAGACATTATGGTATCCATTGCTGATTCCGTATCATCATGCTGTGAAATCCAGTAATGCTTCTATACTTTGTTCAGAGTGATGTTAGTCTGTTTTGTATTATTTAATTTCAATACACATGAAGGTGTGGACAGCTATTTTGAAGAACATAAGAGACATTATGGCACCCATTGTTAATTTTCCTGTTGTCTGGTTTTGAAGGCCTGTAATGCCTTCATTACTCTATTTTGATCACTTTTATACTATTTTGTTTTGTGTGAATTTATTGTGTGTGAAGATAGACAACTATTTAGAAGGAAACAAGAGACATTTGATAGTCACTGTAGATCTCCTGATGTCTTGCTTTGAAATCCATATCATACATTTTTTTGCTTCTGATCTGTTATTTCTGTTTTGTTATGTTTAGTTTTACCATTTTCAAAATTAAAAAAAGTAAAATTAAAAAATAAAAAATAACAAAAAACAAAGATATGTTGTATCATGTTGAAGTTGTTTAGTTTTACTTATAGTTTTTCTCATAAACAGGTGTTGAATTACAAATTCCTTTTCTACATTTATTTATTTATTTATTTATTTTTTATTTAAAAGAGAATAAAACAAAAGGGGGCAGTACAGAGCAGATCAGAAGAGGACAACATAGGCAACACAGTACTTCACATTAAGTCAACTGGACATCAACAGTATCTAACACCATATCTCTTACTCTGCTATAGTTGAGCATAGTTTCAATTACAATAGATGATCATAAAATTTTTATCGTTTAATTTTTGAGATTCAGTGAATTTTATTGATCAATATTTTAAAAATATTGAACCAACCTTGTACTCATGAAGCAAAATCCACATAGTTCAAGATATATTTTCCCTTTATATTTCAGTAAATTTTATTTCCTAACATGGTACTGAAATGTTTTTATCTGTTTACATAGGATATTATGGAGTAATAATTTTGTTCTTAAACAACTTCATTAGATTGTCACACCAGGGATCATATGGCCTCATCATATTTGGTTAAGAAATGTTCCTTTTTATTTTCTAAAATGGTTTGTGCAGTAGTTTGTACAATGTTTTATTTCCTAAAATGGTTTCCTTCAATGACTTTCCTAATCACTGGAACAGGATACCCAACACCTGCAACTTAAATGGAAAAAGGTTTCTTTTGGTTCACTTTTTAGAAGTTTCAGCCTAGCATGTTCACCTAGCATGGTGGAAGGGTCAGAGCAGAGGAAAACTGCTCACTTCATGGTGGACTAAAAGCAGAATACAAACAGTGAAGACAGGGAAGGAGATATATGTGTCCGGATCACAGTCTCAGTGAGCATTTCTTCTGAACAGAGCCCATCTCCTAGCACCAAGCTAGCTCAGTGTACCCATAATCCAGTTACTTTCCACAAGGCCCACCTCCAAGTGAATGAGATTTAAATTGTAACATGCTATTTATAGTTCAAGATTTTTTGTGCCACAAACCAGTGCTCTTTGCTATATTTTAAAAACATAAATGGCAATTATAACTTTTTAAGTTCTCCTGCAGAAACAAGTTAAAATTTTGTTCAAAATACATATTAGTTAAATGAATAATTTAGTTAGCAAGAAATCTGTTTTTCTTCAGTCAATTCATTTTAAAACAATTTTTATGCTATCTGAGATATCTTAAGCTGTATTCATTTGTTAAATTAAAAATTATACATTGTCAGCAGATAATAAAATTCAGTTTTCAGATTTCTCTTTTTATAAATTATTGTTACTTTTAGCAGCCTGAATAGTGACAAGTTAGAGCTTTTCTCTGAAAAGACAACAAAGGAAACAGTACTCATCTTAACTCTGCCACATTCGTCTAGCGGGAAATGGAAAGAATTGGCATCAGAGGTCTTTGTGGACTCCGATGGTTGCTGTACTAAATGCTGAACACTTACCTAGCAGATTGAAATGGAAATAGTTGGAATACAACCATTTTATTGTGCGAGATCTTTTCAGAGGACTTAAAAGTTCATGCTAGCATAACCTGAGCAATATTTGTAAAGAATTGCTAAATAATGAACATTTACGCTACAGTCTCAAACAGAAATGAAAGTATTATTTCCATACAATTCCTATCAGTTGGTATTTAGATAAAGAATCTTAATTTTAGCTTTTGAATACAGTACTCAGGTTACCTCTAAAGTGTATAACTCCATCTGTGATTTACCTGTACAAAGTGATAAAAGTTCCATTATACTACAAAATTGATTATTCAGGTTTTTATTTTTATTATATGATGTTAAAAGCTCAGATTAAATAAATATTTACTTAACCAGTAAATGAGGAGCACAAAGGATTTGATGAAAAGATTCGGTGGGCATTCTCACCAGGCACAATGCAGTGCTCAACATTTACTGACAAGGCTGATAATCAGAGAAAATTTTTAACCATGGGTTTAAACTCTTGAATGAATAACAAATGAAAACCTTTACTCAGATTAAAGGAGGCTATTTCCCTGTTATTATTGGGATGCAGTCACACATTGTAAAACATGACTGAGGTATTCTTTCTTTACAATAGCCAGTGAAGAATCTAAGCTTGAGAACTGCTAAACTGTAAAGAGGAATACAAAAGAGAAAGGTTTGCATTTTCTTTGTTCTGCTCAGGATATCTGATTGCATTTTCAGTCTTTATAAGAATTGTATCAGATTGAATCTTAACTTAGAAAAGAGAAAACCAGAGAGACTAATGTTTTAGAGATATTCATGTTATTTTAGAGAGGTAAGAAGTTGATAAGACTACATAAATATATTAATTAATTTCTTCTTACTAGGACAAAAATAGCCAACACTCACAATGAAAAGGAGGAGAGGTTTATTTTGGTTCATGGGTTTAGGATATTTTAGCCTGTTTTTGATCAGCTGACTCACAAGACTGGAGGAGCATGAGGGAAGGGCATTGTGGAAGAAAATCATTCAGCTCATGGCAGCCAAGAAGCAGAGAGCGAAAAGAGAAACAAAACAGGGAAGTATACCAAAGGAACCCACTGTTTGACACGTTTCTCCAACATTTGTAGAGCTTCAACTATAAATTCATAAATGGATTAATTCTCTAATGATAATCAATGGACTCCTCTGATCCTATCACCTTCCAGAATTCCTACCTCTTAAGTGTGAAACGTGTGAGGAGTGTTCTAGATACCAACTTGAACAATAAACAAAGTTTATTCAACTTCAAGTTTAACTTTTGGGAGGATATCATTTTCCCCTCATTGAAACATTGTTAACCAACGTACGTATCCAAGAATAGACGTTGTCTTTCCCTCTCTTCCTTTCCCAATATATGTCCCAATTTGTCCCTGCCAGGAATTATTCATACAGTTTTGCAGCTACTGTTCTAGTCACACAACAATATGTAAAGAATGAAAAACAAAAACAATGACAACAACAACAGTAACAAAAACATTGCAGTCATTTCAGTGACTGAATTACTCAAAATCACACAGAGACATGGAGGAAAAATTAGAAAATAAATCAGTTTACTATATCTTTGCAAAAGTTTTCTCCAAGGAAATATACCAAGGAAGCTTTCACTCTGACTGGTAACTCATCTTCCCATCTTCTTCACAACCACGTGACTTATTCCCTGTGTCTCTTACTAGGTAATTTGTGAAACATTCCAGATGAGTAAATTCCTCTACTTCCTAGAAGAATTAATCTTTGGGTGTAGAAACTGCATTCTAAAGGAATGAAACAAACAAAGAAACAAACAAAACAATTCTCTTTGAGTCCTGTAGAGTGCTTTTGTCTATATATTTTTTAAATGAGATTTATATAAAGGTAAACAAAAGGGTCTATTACAATGCTGCTCTCTGGATAATATTTCATAGAATACTTTATTGCTGTATAACAATATTTTTGGCATAAAAA
>PVJX010033785.1:0-19403 GCA_004027295.1 Dolichotis patagonum | reverse complement strand
CTTTCACTGTTTTTATCAATTCTTCTTTTACCTGGGCAAGTATTTCTGGTTTGAATTTCTCCATAGCTTTCCCTATTTGCATATTTATTTCATTTGATATCATTTCAGACATTTCAGGTGTATGGCTTCTTTTTTCTTCTATGTACACAGCTTCTAAGCTTTTTTGGGGAGGGCTAGGGCTTTGAGCCTGCTTTTTGGTCTTTCCTTTTGTCATTTTTCTATATTTCCTTACTTTGAGCGGTGTTCCAAAGCTTTCTCTGCATGTGTGGCAAATTACCTGTTACACCCTTAGTTCCTGGAGGGCAGTGGCTCCCCCACAGTCTCTTGGCTTCCTCACAGGGTCCTAACTCCCCTCTGTGGGCTCCTGGCTCCCTAAATTGTAAGGTGAATGCTGGGTGTGGCCACCCCAGAGACTGTGGAATCTCAGGCAGGCCAGGCCTCCGTGCTTTGTCCCAGGCAGGTCTCCAGGAGGTTCCCTTCGAGTGAAGGGCCTAGAGGTCCGAAAGAGTCAGGCCAGAATGTTGGTTTCTGAAAAGTTCCCGGTCCCAAACAGACCTGGCCAAGATGCCAGTCTCCACAATATTCCCGATCCAAGCAGCCCAGGCCACTCTATGGGTCCGAGAGTTTCGGGTCCCAAAGAAACAGGCCGAGATGCTGCTTTCTGGGGGACTTCCTGGGGGTGAAGGGCGGGGCTATGGGCCCAAACAGACCCGGCCCAGATGCCGATCTCCAGGCAGTTCCCTGCGGATGAAGGGCGTGCTTACCAGTCCAAAGAGTCGCACCGAGATTCAGGTCTGCGCAGACTTTCGATCCAAACAGCCCAGGCCACTCTACGGGTCCAAGAGTTTCAGGTCCCAAAGAGACAGCCCGAGATGCTCAAGTTTTAATTTTCATGGCTCCTTCAGATTACTCTTTTTTACCTCTGTATCAACTTTCGTGGTTTTTCTGAATATCCTGGAACTATGCAGTATGATAAAGTTTTATTTTGTGTTTGATGATGAAAAATTTAAAATCATTGTTTTATTCCTATTACTTAGCTGCATGGCTTAACTGTCAAGAAGTGATACTGTGTAATGGATTCCACTGATAGACTCCAGGCCATAATGTATGATGAGCAAAAAACTGCAAATGTACATCTGCTGGTAAAAGAAAAAGCAGCTACATTTATTATAGATAATGGGAAGATGTGCTTAGAGCAGGTCTGTGCCAACAGAAACAAAAAGGGCAGAATGAACAGAGAAGTGGCATAAGGGAAACATGGAAGTGAAAAGCATATGCAGATAAATCAGGCCTTCAGATATGGACCTCAGCCCAGGTACCTGTCACTGGGTCTCTGGCCAAGATTGACAGGCATGACTGACAGGATGCTGAGTCATCCCAGGGATTAACATGCACGTGTGTTCCAGAGTTTACTCTGATTAAATTATATACAGTAGACGGAGGGCATGTGCGTGAACCTTGAACAAGGTTTCAGTAGGGAAAAAATTACCGAAAGTCAGGCTACACTACTGAATTCTACAAGAAATTTAGAGAAGACTTAGTGCCATTACTTCTTAAACTTTTTAATGAAGAAAGGGAATTCATTCCTAGAAGTAAGCATTACTGTGATACAAAACTGGAGAAGGATCTAATCAAAAAAGAGAGTGATAGGCCAATCTCCCTCATGAACAGTGATGCAAAAATCCTCAATAACACACTGGCAAACGGAATGCAGCAAATCATCAAGAAGATTATGGTTAATGACCAAGTAGAATTCACCACAGGTATCCAGGAATGTTGAATATGTGCAAATCAATGAATGTATTGTATCACATTAACAGAACTATCGATAAAAAACACATGACAATCTAGATGAATGCACACAAAAGCATTTGACGAAGTCCAACTCCATTTGTGATTAAAAAAGAAAAAAATTTAAAAAATTGTAATTGAAGTTCTTTATCTCAATCTGATGAAAGCTTTCTGTTACAAACCAGCAGCCAACATCATACAGAATGAAACTTTCACTCTAAAATCAGGAACAAGACAAGGACGTCTACTGTCACAACTCCTTTCATTATAGTTCTGGAAACATTAACCAGGGCAATTAAGCCAAATAAATAAATAAATGGAGTAAATATAGGAAAGGAAAATGTTAAATTATCATCATTTGCTGATGACATGGTACTCAACATAGAAGACTCTAAAAGCACCAAAAGACTTTCAGAACTCATCATCAAATTTGGCACTATAGGTGGATACAAAGTGAACACTCAAAACTCAATAGCATTCCTTTACCTGAATTAACAAACTCACTGAGAGACAAATGACATCCAAAAAAGGAGAAAAAGAAAAACATAGGAATCAGATTTAGGAATAACAAAGGAATAAAAGATTTTAACAAAGGAATAAAGATTTTAGTTGAAAACTACAGTACTCTAAAAAGGAGATTGAAGAGGATATCATAAAACAGATATCTCTTGTTTTGGATAGGAGAAATAAATACGATGAAAATGGCCATACTTCCAAAGTTGTTACACAGATTTAATGCAATCCCAATCAAAATACCAATAGGATAGATCACAGTGATAAAGATGACAATCCTAAAATTCATTTGGAATCAGAAAAGGCTTAGAATAGCAAAGGCGATTTTCACCAACAAAGGCAAGGCAGGAGACAGGCATCACAATTTCTGACTTGAAATTATACTACAAAGCTACAATGATGAAAACAACATAATACTGGCAGAAAAACAGATCTGAGGTTCAGTAGAATAGATTAGAAGGTACAGAAACAACTCCATACACACTTAGCCACCTTATCTTTGATGAAGGAGCTGAATACCTTTACTGAAAGACAGCCTCTTTAATAAATGGTGCTAGAAACCTAGCTTTCCACATGCTGAAGACTAAAGCTAAACCTGTGTCTCTTTACCATATTCTCTAAACTAAAAGCAAAATGATCAGGGATCTAAATACTAAAACAGACGCTAAATTTGCTGCAAGATAGAATAGGTAGAACTCTTGAAGATATAGATGTGGGCAAAGACTTGAACAAAACCTTATTCCCACAGGAACTATCACAAAGAATCAACAACTGGGATCTCATCTTATTAAAAAGCTTTGGCACAGCAAAAGAAACCACCAACAGAATGAAGAAACAACCCATGGTGTGGGAAAATTTTTGCCAGCTGTTCCTCAAAGGACCACTATCTAAATAAAATATATAAAGCACTAAAAAAAATCACCCCCCCCAATTTAAATACCAGCCCCAAAATGGATTTCTGAAATGAGCAGACACTTAGCAAATGAAGAAGTAGAAACAGCAAATAAATATTTGAAAAAAATGTTTAACATCACTGGTCATTCAAGTGATGCAAATTAAGACATCTCTGAGATTTCATGTCACTCCTGCTATTATCACGACATTGACCAGTAATGAATGCTGACAGGGCTGTGGCCGCTCTGTCTTTATAGTGCCAAAGCAGCTATAGACAATCAGTAAACTGAAGAGCCTGGATACATTCCAACAAAACTTTATTTGGAAAAACAGATGGCAACCAGCCTTGGATTTGAGTTATAATCTGCTGATCTGGTTTGAGGTATTCAGAGCAAATACTATGTTATTCTTGTAAGTTATTTTATATTAACGTAATTTGCTTATAATTTCTTAGTATTAAAATATCATAATGCTAATCTTTTGAAATGATTAAATTTTTTCAATTGAATTGAATGAAACTTTAGAATAATTTGCATGTTGGTTTTTTGAAAAGAACAATAACAAAAAAAGCAAAGAGATTGTGTGAGACATGTTACCTTGTCTAGACCCAGAGAATGAATTTCAGAGGCAAGAAAAACAGTGAAAGGGAAGCTTAAATTCAATTTTTCAAGAGTGGGTGTCCACTGTGCTGGGAGGCACATAAGGAGGGAAGCGGAGTGGTTACCTTTAGCAGTTGAACCCTGGAATACAAGTCCTTCTCCTAGTGTGGTTTCCTCCCCACTTTTCTCATTGGCCCAGTACTTTGGAGTTATAATCTTTTCCTGAGGCACTTATATACTCTTGGCCCCTGTTCTTTGCAAATGTTTTGTGGTTTTTATCAGCAAATTATTAAGCTGCAGAGGTAACTTCTTAAGTGCTAGTGCTTTTCCAGTCACCATAGGGAATGCCACACTTTATTGACTACCTACCCTTCCCCATTATTTAGAGACTCATTCAGATGAATGCCCTTAATCAAGTCCACAGGGTTATGTCACAGTAGTTTTCCAAGCAGAGTTAAAGACTTTAGCCTGCAAATAGACCACTTTAAATTTCTGTTTCCTACAGGGATCAAGAAAAGTGTAAGTGGGGGAGGGAAGAAAGGGAAAGGGTATTAAAAAAGGAATTAAGGTGTGTTATGTACCTGAACCAACTCCCCGCAAGAAACATAAGCATTATGTACTATACATACATACTAATAAAATAAAATTTAAAAAATAATATAAATATGGAAAATTGAATATACATCTTACAGTTTTTCATGTGCTTGAGTTGAAGTTTCTTGCACTGCAGTTATGTAGCTACAGAGTCAGCAGATAATCAGATTTCAGCCACAACATTTGCTTGTTTTAAGACATATTAACTAACTACTTTGAGCCTTACTTTGCATTTATGGCTTGTGTAGAATATATTTAAACAGTTTGAAGCCCATATCTATCTATATATATCTGTATATCTATATCCCTATGAATATTTATGTTAGTGATTATTCCTTTCTCCTCTTTTAATTTGGAAATTCAGATTTCCCAGTTAATCCAGAAGGTAGAAGGTGCGTAATTACTTCATAATTAAATAGTTCCTTGACCAGTCTTTTTATTGTCTATAAAATTTTAGCTAGTTGGCAGGTTGAGGTGGTAACAGGAGAAGGTAAGCAGGAAGACTTTAAGCTTCAGGAGACTCAAATATATTGATTCAGAAACTACAGTAAGCAATTTTGTGGATACAGACAAATTTTGAACAAAATGAGTTTTATTACTGGTAAGTATTTGCTTTGATAAACTAATACAAGCAAAGATAGTTGTGATTTAAGTTGTTTTCTAGTAAAGATTTTAAGAAGTATGACATGTTTTATAAGTGACTGGATTATATGCAGATAACTGAACTATTTCATGTTTTTCTATTAAATATTTTACATAATTAGCAATTCAAATGGATAGTAGCATCTTGATCATTTTAGTAAAAATAAGCAATTGCTTGCTGAAGTTTTGAAGCCAAGTTGT
The DNA here is from genome assembly GCA_004027295.1 of Dolichotis patagonum. Lineage (NCBI taxonomy): Eukaryota > Metazoa > Chordata > Mammalia > Rodentia > Caviidae > Dolichotis > Dolichotis patagonum. The sequence goes on along the minus strand of PVJX010033785.1, from coordinate 14,169 downwards.
ATCAAACAGCCTGGTCAGAGTCATCCAAGCACTCTTAAAGGCATACAGAACTAAAAGAAAAAGTTTTTTAAGAAAAAATTTTTTATACTGTTGTTCCTCTTCAGTGGGATCTGGAATCAACAGGCAGTAGAGTCTCTGGGGTTCTTTTGATATGTAGACGTATCTCATCTACATTTTTATAAAAAGTGTTTATACATTCATGACACTAAGTGTGTTAATCTGTTGTCTTTTTTACCCACTATGACTTTTTTACCTACTGTGACTCACTTAAAATAAATGTTTTAGTCATTTTTTTTTGTTTTTTTAAAAAATTTTAAAGAGAAAAAAACCAAAACAAAACAGAATAAAGGGTAGCAACAATACAGAATTCCAAGGAAAAAAGGAAAAGAGCCAAAAAAAAGAAAGAAAGAAAGAAAGAAAGAAAGAAAGAAAGAAAGAAAAAAACCTAAGAAATCATTACTTGACAAATTACATACTGACATCTTGGAAATAGTTGTTCAAATTACAAAATTAAAACATGCATAGTAGACATTCAAACAGTGACACTGTTAACAGTTCTGCTCCACGCTCTGACAAAAACAGCAATATGGTCATCCATCTTACACACTCAAACATACATGCAATTATATCAAAAAGGTAAAATTAAACACAACAAAACAGAACACAGCGGGTCACAAGAAAGCAATGTAAGTGACATAAATTTCAAAGCTAGACAATCGGAGATACTCACTGTCTATCAGATTGACTCTTGTTTTCTTCCTAATAGTTGTCCATATTGTCACATACAGGGAATTCACATGAAACAACAAGGTATGCAACTGATCTGAGCAGGACAAGGAGGTCGTTTCAGGTCTTCAAGACCAGACAATAGGGAAGCCAAGAGTGGCTGTCATAGTGTCTCTCATTCTCTTCAAAACAGCTGTCCATACCTTCATGTGTGTTGAACTTAAACAAAACGAAACAAGCTAAAATCACTTTGAACAAAGAATGATAGTATTGCTGGATTTCACATCGTGATATTACGGAGTCTGCAGTGGGTACTATAGTGTCTCTTTTTCTTCAGAATAGTTGTTCATTTCAACATGCGTTATATAGTTGGTTCTCGTAAACTGTTTATAAGCTCTACACATGCATGAGTTTCTACATGTATATCTCTCCTTTCTGTATTAGAGGGAAAAACAAAACAAAGCAAGACAAAACAATTCCTAGAAAAGCATGAAGCAAAAAATCATATAAAACCACAACACAAGGTGATCTACAATGGTTACCATGATGTCTCAGCAGTGTATAACACCATTAATAAAAACAAAGCATTGGAGATATTATAAGACTTAAAAAGCAGGCAATAATCAAACCAGAGTGGGTATCTTAGTGAATCCTGTCATCTTCAGTGTAGTTGCCTATACTCTTACACAGTGCTATCAATCATAACAGATTTGCATAAAATCAGTCGATACAAGATAGCACTCTAACAAACCAAATTCAAATAAGATCAGTCATAATAAGACAGTATAGGTTATACAGGGCTTCTGATTAAGTTGATAGGAAACTGAGGATGATTACCATATTATGTCCTCTTATTTTGGGATAGCTTACCTTGTCCTCAAGTGTAATGTACGTAGACAAACTGGAACAGCATCCAAGCAGAGTGATAAGAATAATGTAGATTTTAAATCTTGTTACCCCATTAACAACATCCTCTGCCTTCCTTTTTTAGACAATTCCTCCCCTTTCACTCCCATAGGGTGCACTGCTTGTTTTGGGTCCCACTGCCTCCTTATATAGAGCATCTCAATGGACCTTATCTCCTGATCTTCTCTGCCTGTGTTTCTCTCTGTTAGTATTTCGAGGACCTCTGTACTAGAGATTATAGCCAGTTTTCTCTGCCTCATTTGTGCTATTCTATTTTTCTGCCATTGGTAGTCTATTTTTCTCTTCCACTCCACTGTCTGCCCCGTTCACTGAGGTCTCGGTTCCTGAAATGCTCGTATTCTTTTTCTCTCTTTGTAAAATGTCCTTTAGTATTTTTTGTAGGGTTGGATTGGTGGTCACAAATTCTCCCAGTTCCTCTTTGTCATGGAAGCATCTTGCTTCTCCATTAATTTCTAGAGAGTTTTGCAGGATACATAGTGTGGCCTGGAGATTATTCTCCTTCAGGGCTTGAATTATTTCACTACAAGTTCTTCTTGACTTGATGGTCTGTGTCGAGAAATCTGCCATGATTTTGATGGGTTTTGCTTTATAGGTGATCTGTTTCTTTTCTCTGATGACTTTTAATATTCTGTTCTTATACTGAATTTCTGGGATCTTGATTATTATGTGTCTGGGTGTAGCTCTGCTTTGGTTGTAGGTGGCTGGAGTTCTGTATGCTTCATACATCTGCATATCATTTCCTTTTTCTATGTTTGGGAAGTTTTCCTTAATAATTTCTGTGAATAGCCTTTACAGTTCTTCTGTTTTGACTCCTGCTTCTTCATTCACATGCTTTATTCTTAAGTTATAGATCCTCTTGTTGTCCTCTGGCCTTTGTATGGTTACTGCCTGCTCCCTTGTTATTTTTAAGACATCTTCCCTTTCATGATCACACATTGCAAACCTGTATTCAATTTTTGATAGTCTATCTTTAGTTTCTTTCAGGCAGTTTTGCTAGCTTTCAATGGAGTTTTTAGTTTGCTGGTAATCTCTTTGAATCTGCTTCATGAATTCTAGGTTTGCTTTATATTCTTCATTGAACGTTTCTCTCCTTTTGTGTTCCTCCATTCTTCTGTCTGTGTCTTCTTGAGAGATGGTCAGCCTTTCTTTTATTAATCTACTTATCTCTTGTTTAGCTTGAATTAATATTTCAGTTTTGATCTCGTTTACAAGGTCCCAAAGATATCTCTGTGTCCGCTGACGCTGTGTTTGATGTTGCATGTTTGCTGCCCTCAATCTCTTTTATATTTACCTCTCCTGGATCAATATTCTCAGGTTTGGGGCCTGGGGGCTTTTTCTTATTTCTCCCTCTCATCATGTTTTTGGATCCTTCCATACAAGTGTATAGTGTAATTCCCAGCCCCTTTTCTTGTTGGTTAGGGTTCTTCTGGAACACATAGGCTAGGGGCTTTTTGCCTTCTGCAGTGTGGTATCAGAGAGTGAAGTGCAAGCAAGGGTAGTATACGCTGGCTCCTCTCCTCCGGGCCAGTCGACCTTCGTGGGCCTTCACTGCGTCAGTGTGTGCTGCCCTCAGGGAACCAACTGTTTTGCGACGACCCACTGGGTCCCAGCCCAGTCCAAGCAGATCCCTCCAATCTGCTCTGGGAGGGGAGCAACCAACTGAATCTGCTTCCTTACAGAGCCAGGACTTTCCTGCCCAACTCCAATATGTCGTCTAGTTGGTTGCTCCTTTCCAGCGGGAAGGTCCCATTCCAATCACTCACTGTATGTTGATGCCAGTTGGAGAACTACTGGGCTCCCCGACCTCTGACCTCAGTGTGGCTGCAGCACGAATTCACGGTGCCTCTGGGTTGGTCATGTGCAGGGCGGGTTCTGGGTGAGCTGCACGCAGGTATGTTCAGCTCCACACTCCGGCTTCTTAAGCCAGTCACTTCGGCGCGGGTTCGGTCACTCAAGTGGATCTCGGGCATGAATTCAGGCAGTTCGGCCAGAATGCAGTGCTTGCCGATCTTAGCTTCTCTAATGGTAGCCCCGGGACCTCATATTTGAGCGTTTTTTTTTTCCCCTTCAGTTTCTTCCTGGGTTGAGAGAGTCCATCTCCTTCTGTTTGTATCTCTCCAGGGTGTTCTATTCTAGCATTTGAGCTGTCTCTCTCAGAGAGGCTCCATATCCTGCTACCTCTAGGTCCGCCATCTTTGAAAAACTGTTTTAGTCATTTTTAAAATAACATACATGTACATCTTTGTGGAAATCTGAAAATATTTCTGTAGGAAAGATTCCTAGTAATAGAATTGCTGGGTCAAAGCTTCTCTGTAGTTTAAATTCCATTAAGAGCCATCAGAAATGGTTTTCCTAGTTGGCTCATTTTACATTTTTAAATCATTTATTTCAGTGTGTTTTTGGATGCATTCACTGAGTCATCAGTGCTATTCTTGATGTTATAGATGTATGGCAAAGAAAAGTTATTCTTATTAAGCTTACATTGTGTTGGGGAAAGACTAACCATGTAGTCCAGGAAATAGAGGATACAGTGGCAGACAGTAATTAGCACTATGAAGAGAAGTGAAAAAGGAAAAGACAATGACAGGGTCCTGTCTTACAGTGGTGGGCCTGTTGAACAAAAATGGGACATGTGAACTGAGAACTGAATATATTATATACTCTCAGTATACTACTGGTTTCACTTTGCTAATTCATTAAGGTTTTTATGTATCTATTTCTAAATGAGTAATGATTGCTAGCATAGTAGAATGCAGTTGCTATGTTAGTGACTAGACAGAGACACTAATAAAACTACTCATTCTGATTGGTTTTTACAATTACCATCTACTTGTAGAATGAGTTCACAAACTTTCCATCTGTTTTGGGACCCTTGAGCAGTTTAAATAACATAGGAATTATCTGTCCTTTGGACAGGAAGGTCATCTTTTCTTAGCTCCATGGATTCTGAACAGTGTTATCTCCTTTCTTCTTCACTCCCAAGGACACCCCCCGCCCCAGTGGATGTGCTTTCTCCATCGTGGTCCTTGAAGAATGAGACAGAAATCTTGCCAGAGGAGAACTTCCTCTGCTGTTGGTCCCGTTTTCTGAGAAATTCCCGTCAGTCTTCAATGGAAACTTTACTGTGTTTGCACTGGGGACAGTATTAGTAGGGCAAGGGAGTTAGAGTGGTGGGTTTGGGTTGCCATCTTTAAGAAGCATTCACTCGCCACAGTGGATTTCAAGGAATTTGTTCTAGTACTAACAATAGATAGGCCCTATAGTTTACAAGTAATTTTTTTTATAAGGATAATTTGCAAAAATCTATTGGTGGTCTTATTTTAAAATAACTTATACTGTAGTCTTTCTTGAGAGAGAGGGACAGGGAGTCCCTGATATTTGGGGAATTGTGCATGCTATACATCATGAATCTGCAAGTAGGCTGCCATCTAAGTGTAAAGATTTGAAAACTGCTAAGTGAGGTGTAGCAGTGAAATCCTCAGCAGACTATAATGGTAAACATCTGCACTGAGGTGGATGTCAGTATAATACCGATGCTCTGTGGTGCTCTGTAGAAAAAGACAGAGGTTGATCTTTTTGGGTTAACTTTCTTTCAGAATCTTGACAAAACTTCTGGAGGTGTCAGATGATCCACAGGTGTTAGCCGTTGCTGCTCACGATGTCGGGGAATACGTGCGTCATTATCCACGGGGCAAACGGTAAGGGGAAACCACTGATTTCATTTGTGTTAATCTTCCACATGGAACTCTAAGTAATGTACTTACCTAAGGTAGAGTACTTCAGTAGAGGAACTAATAATGGAATAAATGTAATCAAGAGTACCGTAATAGATAAACTTAAAAATGAATAGTATGAAGATATACGTACACTTGAATTAATATTATTGTGGGGGAGCTGACAGAGATAACATTAGAAATGTCATGTTTAAGATTTCCATGACTTTGTCTTTGTCCTTATTTTATATAAAATACTTAATCAGAACAAAAGTCATGTCAGTGACTAGACAAAGATATATCCCTTGAAATGGAGAAGTTACCCATTTTCCTAAGTACACAAGTGAAGAATATAGTATTTTTCATTTTTATCTTCTTTTTCTGTATCTGGTTCATTGTAGCTCAGGCTGATTTATGTCACTTGATGTTTGTAACCCTACTTCCAAAATTGTGACAGTTTTATCTGGAGCAGTTTTTGATACTGTGGTATGTCACATGGATCAGACATGTTTTCATTGACACACGTAGGTGACTCAGAGTAGGTAAGATGAAATCTGCTTTTGGGTTTGGGTATGTGAGGCATATCCCTGTGGCATAAACAGGTCACTGTGGCTTAAACTGGACTGTTTCCTTTGCATTTTTCTGGGTTGAAATATTGACCAAAGACATCCAGAACTTTGCATGATGGGTGAATGTGCCAATGTAGTACAGTAGCATCTAGATTTGCTGATGTGGTTCTGCCCTGCAGTTGGAGCTATTCTTAGAGATATGTGAGACAAGAAATAGGCAGATGATAGTTGGGAAACTACTTAGGATATTGGTGTATACTTCAGGGAAAGCGGAAAGTTATTGGAATAAGCTAATTAAGACAGTGAACTTCATTTTTGTTTGGTAGTGGAAACCCCTCCTACTAGATAGTCATAAAACTTTATTCTAGGCACAGGTCAGAAAACAGATGGCCATAGGTAGGAGCGTGTGTGTATAGCACAAGAAGCCTTCAAAAGAAATAGAAAACATTAAAAAGATTTTTTGGGGGGGAATGATATTAGGCTCATATTTCACTCTATAGTTAAAGCATTCAAATCTTGCACTATTTCTTCCCATCTATGCCAGCCATATTAGTCAGAGTTACTAGCAACTATTGTGTTCATGGGTAAATCTTTCAGAAGGCAAAATAGTGTAGAAGTGAGAGGCTGATATAATATGAAGATATTTCTGTCCTCTCTCTGAAGTTCTTGAAGATGAGGCATTGAATGTTCTTTTCAAAAAGTTTGTTGAGTAAATGGCAGCTGTGCTTACTGTGAAAGATTCACTTTCCTAAATTTGGGCTTGTTCTGCACAATTTTCAGGGCTCATTTGGCTCTCTTTATACTGTCCCATGGAAATTGAGCCTCAGAAAACTAGCGTCTTCCTTCTACTGCTTTCACAATAAACTGTCCTTTGTCTCAGATCTGCAAGTCTTGTGACATTTACCAGCATCCATAAAATTAAGGCAGGCACACATGATAGCTGCTGGTAGAGTAAAAAGTAAGATCTTTATAGTTCTTGACACTGTAACATGAAGAGCTATCTAAAATTAACACTATCCAAAAATACTCTGTTTTACTATGGAAAGCTAAATGTCTTTAGATAAGGCAAATATAAATATAGTCATGTGTTGCTTAGTAAGAGGATACTTTCTCTGAAATGAATTGTTAGATGCTTTTGTCATTGTATGAGCATCATACCGTGTGCTTTCACAAACTAAGATGGTTAAGACATCAGTAGGTGGCATAATCTTAGGAGACCACTGTCATGAGTATGGTCTGTTGACAAAAGGCCATTATGTGGCACAGGAGTTTAAAGCTAATAGCTAATGTCCCTCAACCATCCAAATAGTGTTTAGCATGAGAAACTACAAACAGTAAATGGCAGATAGAGCCTTCTTAGGTCTGTGACTGCTAAAAATGAACTAGGGTAAAAAAGGCATAATAGTTTCAAAACCTAAAAGTGAAACACTTATTGGAGAACTTACCTTTTTCTAGGACTGATTCGGTACTGACATTGCCAACTAGCTGGTGGTCTAGATGTTTTTTGTCCTTTGATTTGCTACCTAATCAGAAGCCTGTTGCAACATTCATGTAATCTAGTTCACTGGCCTGGGGCTTTCTGTCTCCTTCTCTTACTCTTTCTTGGTTACTTTTCTTATTGCTGAGACAAAATACCCAACACCCAAAATTTTAAAAAGAGAAAAGTTTATTTAGCTCACAGTTTATAGAGGTTTCAGTCCAGAATCCACTGGCTCTAAGACAGTGGGGCATCACAGAAGAGCAACGTTTCATGATGATAGAAGACAGCGAAAGCCAGCAAGGGAGAGAGGGAGAAGACAGGCTTCTTTCTGTCCATTATCTTGTATCCAGGCTAGCGGGCTTAGAACAGAGCCAAACCAATCAATGGAGTGATTGAGTAATCACCTTACTCCTAGCACCTTAGTCTTAGCATTGCACCGTGATTCAGTCACACACTAGATCAAGCCACCTCTGAAAAAGCCCCACTTGCTTACATGAGGCTTTGGGGGGACATGTAGACCCAGGAATAACACTCCTGTTATCCTCAGTGTTCTTCCTAAAAGCCTCTCTTGGCCTTAAACTCTGGCCATGTTGCTGCTTTTCTGTGTCCTTCCAGTGACATGTTTGTGTCATGGGCCAAGATACTTATCTTTGCTCTGGAGCCCCTCACCAGGAGCAATTTATTCTCTGTGCATTCTCCTTATCCTTTGAGATATGCAGAGTCTGCCAAAAATGTACACACTTTAGGAAAGGAAAGCTTGTATAGATATTTTAATACTAAATTTATTGAGACATCATGAGATTAATACAAGTTACTTTTGGCCTCAAAGTGGTGATCATTTGCTTCCAGAGATTTATTAGTACTGTGAACTGCTGCATGGGTAACCTTGGTTGTTGAATTTGATGCACATGCATTTTCAATTTCTTCTCTAAGGGCTGGCAATGTAGTGGATTTTCTGTGATATGTGATATCCTTTAGGATCCCCTATACAGGGGTAACATCATATTATTTTTCTTTTTCTGAAGTGCGTATTCACTTTTTTTTTTGAAGACTCTATTTTTAAATTATTTTCTTATCATGTACTGCCTTGAAGACGTTCCTTTTTGAGCCTTCTCAAAAAAATGAAATTACTGATTTTTCTTTGTGCTACTCGATATAGCCCAGCAATGTTACATAATTTTTTTTTACATTTTATTTAAAAAGAAAAGAAAACAAACAAAATAGAAAAAAGGGTAGCAACAATACAAAATTCCAAGGAAAAAAAGAAAAGAACAAAAAAACACTAAGAAATCATTATTTGCTAACTTACATACTGTCATCTTGGAAATAGTCGTTCAAGTTACAAAGTTAAAACGTACAAAGTACACATTCAAGTAATGAGACTGTCAACAGTTCAGCTCCATGATATAACAAAAACAGTAATATGGTCACTCATCTTACACACTTAAACATACATGCAATTATATCCTTTAGAGCACTCTCTTTTCCTCTCTTTTTTACGGAAGCAATTACACACTTTGGGTTTTATTACTCCTACATTTCTTATTACTGTTTATACTAGAGACACAATGTGATATTTATAAATATGATTCTTATTTATTTCACTAATAAGGATAGTTTCAGGTTGTCTCCATTTCCCTATGAAGGCCTCAAGATCATCTTTCTTCATCGCTGAGTAATAAGTAATACTCCATTGTATAAAAATACATCTTTTTCATTCACTCTGTGGTTGATGGGCATCTTGGTTGTTTCCAAGATTTAGCTATTACAAATTGTGCTGCTATAAACATGGGTGCACATATATCATTGTGATACGATCCTCAGTTTTTCTGGGAAAATACCCAGGACGGGAATAGCTGGGTTGAATGGAGCTTCCAATCCTAGTCTTCTGAGAATTCTCCATACTGATTTCCATAGTGGTTGCAAAAGTCTACACTCCCCCCAACAGTGGAGCAGTGTTCCTTTTTCCCTGCATCCTCACCAACATTTGTTATCAGTTGATTTCTTGGTGGCAGCTATTCTTTCGGGTGTGAGACGAAATCTCAATGTTGTTTTATTTTGCTTTTCTCGAATGACTGGTGAGGGTGAACATTTCTTCATGTATTTATTTGCCATTTGTATTTCTTTACCTGAGAACTGAGTGTTCATCTCAGATGCCCATTTTTGGAGAGGGTCTTTGAATTTGGGCAGCTTGATGTTTTTCAATTCTGTATGTGTTCTTGATATAAGTCCTTTGTCTGAAGGGTTGCTGGCTAAGATTCTTTCCCATTCTGTGGATTTTCTTTTCACTCTGCTGGTGATTTCTTTTGAAATGTGGAAACTTTTCAGTAATATTAGATACTAGTTGTTGGTTCTCTGAAGCATTTCCCATGCAGTTTGCCCTTTGTTCATGAATTCTCTGCCTACCCCTATGTCTCCAAAACTTCTACCTACCCCATCTTCCAGCAGATTTAGTGTTTCTGTTTTAGTGTTTAGGTCTTTGATCCATTTAGGCTTTAGTTTTGTGCATAGTGATAAGCATGGATCTAGTTTCAGTTTTCTGCATGTGGAAAGCCAATTTTTCCAACACCATTTATTAAAGAGGCTATCCTTCTTCCAGTGAACATGTTTAGGCCTTTTGTCAAATATCAGGTGGCTGAGTGTCTTTGTACTTATACCTGCATCTTCTAATCTATTCCACTGGTCCTCGGGTCTATTTCTTTGCCAGTACCATGCTGATTTTATCACTGTGGCTTTGTAGTACAGTTTCAAGTCAGGAATTGAGATACCTCCTGCCTTGACTTTATTGCCCAGAATTGCCTTAGCTATTCTAGGTTTCTTTTGTGTCCAAATGAATTTTAGAAGTGTTTTCTCTAGATCTGTGAGGTATGTCGATGGTATTTTGATTGAGATTGCATTAAATCTGTATAACAATTTTGGACGTATGGCCTTTTTAACAATGTTGGTTCTTCCTAGCCAAGAGCAAGGAATATCCTTCCATTTTCTAATATCCTCTTCACTCTCCTTTTTTAGCATAGTATAATTTTCAGCATATAGGTTTTTTACATTCTTAGTTAGGTTGATTCCTAAGTATTTCATTTTTTTAGATGTTATTGTGAAGGGCACTATTTCCAAAATGTCTCTCTTGGTAGTTTTTTTTTTTTCTTTTTAAATAAATGTTTTAAAAGGCTAACTATAGTACTTAAATTACTGATACTTCTTGTGTCAGTTATAGGAACTTTTTCGTTTGTGATTTTTTTTGTAAGCAAAGGTATGTAGAATGGTTTTCTCAAATCCTCAGTCAGGGTCTGTACTGTTTCTTTTCATATTTCGTAGGGCTGTTGAGTTAGAAAGTGCTAAGTCACCTTCAGTTGGCTGTAGGGGCTGTGAGAGTCAGAGGCTTTGGCAGAGGTTTTGGGTATTCAGGTCACATGTGGCTCTACAGAGACTTCTCATTAGAGTGTATTTCAGCAGACACTGCCTTGTCCTGTTCATTCCAAACAAAAGCAGAAAAATGGAATGTTGCCCCTTGTCAGATATGAGCAAAAGGATTCTCAGCCTACTCATTGTATTCAGCTACGTAAATGCATTTCTTTATGTTCTGTTGCGGCTTATATTTCTGATTTTTAAATCTAGTCCTTGTTAGTATTTTTCTATATGAATAAAAGAAAAACTTTAAGGTTTAGAATAATTCAAACTGTGATATATTGATTTCACCACAAGTCACTTATGTTAGAAAATAATTTTGTTGTCTCAAATTTGATGTTGGTATTTAGAATTTAAATAATAGATTTAACCTGTTAAAGAATGACTATGGCACTTACACAGATTGTTTAAAATAATAGAAATCTTTTTACTGACATTATCAGTAAAAGTGCTGTCTCATATATCAGCGAGTACATGATTTTGTTACTTCAGTAAAAATAATGTGGGTGAAGAACTTCAATTTCTTTTTTTTTTTTTTTTGTACTGGGTATCGAACTCATGACCTCATGCTTGCCAGGCAGGTGCTTATGCCACTGAGCTAAATCCCTAGCCCAAAGAACTTTAATTTCAATTCCTTCATAATAAAATATCATACTTCTGATTGGAAAGCAGATTTGTATACTTCTCAGTCCTTTCTTCAAATAGCACTCTGGGCGTCTAGTACTGAACCTGAAAGTCTGTCCACTCCTGTTTTACATATTCATTGTTATTTTCAAAGCTGTTGTTGTTATTCCAAGAAGCACATTTGGCCCAATAGCTTGTCTTTATAAATATTGATGGAAAGCGTAACATGCAGTTAATTCCCTAATTGCAAATGTAATCATTGTTTTTGGTCTTGAGATGTGTAGCTCAGTAGTAGAGAGTTTGCCTAGCATGTACAGGGTGCTGTGTTTGATCTCCACAAAAGAAGAAAAAAATGTCTTCAATAAATGCCAGTAACTAAAAAATAAATTATCTAAACACATGGCCTCTAATATGATTGTTAGTCACACATCTGTCTATTTCAGCACTGAAAGATTAGTTGATGCATTGTGATTTCCAGTCCAGTTAGTGCAGCATCTGTATCCACATGGCAGTAACTTTCTGAGTAGTCCCCTTCGGAGGACTGCTCAGTCTGGCTTACTAACGTTGTTCTAACCATTTAAACATTGTGACAGAACCCAAATGAGATTAACTCTCTTACAGGTGGATGTGCACAATGGCAAAACCTCTGCCTTGAATACCATGGTGCATATTTTATTGCTTAAAGAAATTCAGCATGTAAATCGCCTTTCTGTATTGCAGCAGTTCTCCATCCTAGAAGGCCTGTAATCTGTCCCATTGTAGGAGATCAAATGTCAGCAATGTACTTTTCTAAATCCCCTTAAACTGCAGTTTACCTAAGCTCAGTGAACTAGGTGTACCTGTCCCAGACTTTGTCAGGAGCAGTGGTAAGGGGAGCATAGAGAGAAGTCTTGGGAAGAGAAGGTGGTAGGAACAGAGCAGGCTGCATGCCAAGTGCCACAGCAGCACCTCGTTGGATTACTTGAATTAGCAGTGGTCTGGCTCGGGCAGCCTTCGGGTGTGCTTCTCTGGCCTTCCAAGCTGTCACTGCCTTCCAGTAATTCTTTTGCTGCTTAGGAAGAATCAGATATCTATTGTAACTAAAAATACTGAGTGTTGCAAAAGATTCTTGCTTTCTTTTAAATATTTGAGAGAGCCCTATTTCTGTGCTTAGAACAAAACACTAGTGTTCTATTTTCTGTATGGAAGCATATTATTCTGGATGTATCTTCATTGTGTAACACTTTCCATTTAGTTCAGTGATAACCTGATTATATGTCTTCCTACTAAACTGAACATCTCAAAAGAGTCACTGTATCTGAGTAGGCACAGTGTTCAACACAGTAGGGAAAATTAAATACTGTGTTACCAAAACTCACGCTGTTCTCTTAAAATGCAGACTTTAATATCAGGTAAATATCTCTTTTCCATTGTACAAAGACTAGAATATCACATACACATACTTTTTTTGGATAGTGGTACAAACATTTTATCCATCATACCCAATTAATTTCTCTCATATATTATAGCTATCATGAAAAATAATAAGTGTTCATTATGGAAAACTTGAAAATTGCAGAAAAGAATAATGAAGAAGAAATAGTACTCCAATACTGAAAGCTATGAGATTAAACATAATAATACACTGCATCTACTATTTCTTTTCTCCTCTGCCATATATATTTTTTCCCTTCAGAAATAGTGATCATGTGGTGTCTCCTCTATTTCTTGCTTTTAGTTATTTTTATGGATATTACTTGTCTTTTTTTTGTACTAGGGGTTGAACTCACGTTGAAATCCATCCCCAGCCCTTTTTACTTTTTATGTTGAGATAGTCTTTGGTCACTAAGTTGCCCAGGTTAGTTTGTATTTGTGATCCTTCTACCTCAGCCTCCGAGTGCTGGGATTAAAGGTGTGTATGAACACATCCTGCTAACATTTTAAATGATCACAACTGACCACAAGGAAAGCTTCAAAGTGACATATATAGGTATTCATCATTACAGTGAGGTGATGGTTTTTTTTTTTTTTATTTAAAAGAGAATAAAACAAAAGGGGGCAGTACAGAGCAGATCAGAACAGGACAACATAGGCAACACAGTACTTTACATTAAGTCAACTGGACATCAACAGTATCTAACACCGTATCTCTTACTCTGCTATAGTTGAGCATAGTTTCAATTACAATAATATCAAACGTAACACAATAGTATAAAGCCATGCATATAGTGAAAGAATTCCAGGGCTTTCTGAACCAAATAACAGAAAATGATCAATGGGTACTATAATATCTCATTTTTGATAAAAAAGAAAAAAATTTGTTTGAACTATCACACATATTCAAATTCCTAGAAGACACAATGTGGTAGATAGAACCAACGGCAATAGAACAAAAATAGCATGGTAGGACTTCTAAGAAGGATAATATTAAATCAGCAATAGCTGTCATAATGTTTTCTTCAAAACAGCTGTTCATATCATCACGCATGATATAGTCAGACAAAACAGGATAACACCATTCCAACTGATGATTTAAAACTTTGAAACACTTCGAAGCTATGAGATGGGGCCTCATGCTTACCATAAAGTCTTATATACTCTTATCAAATCTCATATTAGGGAGATTATATGGTATTTACCCTTGTGAGTTTGGTTTATTTCACTTAAGAGAATGTTCTCAAGTCGTGTCCATTTATTTATAAATATCTCGATGTGATCATTCTTTATAGCTGAGTAGTACTCCATT
>PVJX010033784.1:0-19408 GCA_004027295.1 Dolichotis patagonum | reverse complement strand
GTTATGCAAAGTGTGATAAAATATACTTTAGTCTTAGTATAATGAAAAAGAAAAGTGAAATGTGAATTTTAATATTTCATCATTACACCCTTTAGATTCACATAAAATTCCTAGCTCCATATAACAGGCACTTCTCTAGAAAGCAGTGCAGTTATTTTTCTCCTAACTGTTTATTTTCCTTCCTGCTGATTCTTTCTTGTTAAAGTGAATTCAGGTCAAAACAATAGTTTACAAAGAAAGGAAACTTTTTATAAGTTATACAGTTTAAAAAAGAAACTAAGGATATAAGCTTCTATATAATGTATGATAAAAATTGTTGAAAGACATAAAGTTGCATAAGAAAATTATTTCAACAACTATGTATATTCAAGTTACCAAATTTGCAACTTTGGCAACCAAAAATCAATAAATTTTCTAATAACTTCCAAACAGTATCTGTCCCTAAAAACATCATTCATATGAAATTACTCAATTTCTATGTTATATTTGGGAACTCTACTATCTTTCTGGTTATTTACAAAGCTTTTCTCATTAATGTAGCTTGTTATAATGTATTGTACAATTCTTTCTTGGCATGAAATCAACCACATTTGCAATAACAGATTCATATATAGAAATATGTAAACATCTCATCTAAATTTCTATTCCAAGCTATATTTTTTCTTTTATTAGTCTGTTTTTTTAAATCTTTTTGAAACAAAGTTTCACTATGCTGTTCAGCTTGTCCTCAAACTCATTTTGTAGTCCAGGCTGATCATATACTCACAGAAATCCTCCTGCTTCAGCCTCAAAAGTGTGGAATTACATGTGTGCAACACAATGCCTAGCCTAGACTGGCTTTCTGTTAATGAGAAAGTAAAACAAAAAATTATGGGGGCAATGAGGGAAGGAGAAGGGGTTTTAAAAAAACAAACTGGAATATTTGCTTGTAATCATTCCCCAAAGATTATTGTAAACTGCATCAGTTGCAAACATGTGCTACTAAAATAATGTTAAATAAAAATAAAAGTGAATTTCTATGATGAATAATTTAGAGGAAATAAGGTGTACAAAAATTCAAAAGAATAGAGAAACTGCCAAAGAATATATAATAGCAAAGAAAAGATCTTTGACTCTAGAGTCACACAAACATATTCTGCTCAACACAAGAGAAGAGTGACTAAAAAATGAAAGCACTTTGCATATGAGTAAGAATTTTTAAAGTATGTATATTTTATGGTTAACATTTTAATTCATATTATGCATGAGTAGTACAAACAATGGAGCATAGCTTTTTAGAATGTACATTTATTTTACTTTTTAAAAAACCCTAAATATATTTCATCATTACACACTTTAGATTCCTATGAAATTCCCAGCTCCATATAACAGGAAATTCTCTAGACATCAGTCTGGTTATTTCTCTCCTAAATGTTTATTTTCTTTACTGCCGATTCTTTCCCATTAAAGTGAATTCAGGTCAAAACAATAGTTTACAAAGAAAGGAAACTCTTTTTGTAAGTTACAAAGTTTAAAATGATATATGAAACATTCCTCTAGGAGCTTTGTAAGCAACACTTTTCTCCAAAACATTATGACAGGTAGTATAGCATAAAATACCATGCCTTTTTATATTGTCTAAATAAAAATTACTAATTTGACTTAGTAATATTAATTTTTTTGACACAGGTCTAAAAGAGCTCCTGTAGATTTGCTATATTTTTAATGATATTTTAGCCATGTCTGCTTTTAAATTAGAAAAAAATTATTCCATCATCTGTTTGTAAATATTAGTGAGTAAAATTATAAATTTTACCTTTACATATTTTGGATAGTTTTTTAAAATGGAGTATTTGGTATGACTCATCACAAAATTCTTCAAAAAGTTACTGATATGGCATTACCTATGAAAGAAAACAGACAGCTTCACCAGAGTAGATTTCAAGTAAAATTACCAAACATTAGAACTGGAAGGACCCCAAGAGAACAGTACTGTACAATTATTTTATACTAGAACTAAAATCCAATGTCTCAAAGAGGTCAAATGACTACAACTGTCACTCTATTAACAGAGAGAAAACTAATAAACAAGTTTTCTGGCAAATGTGCAATGTTGCTTCCATTAACTCTACCTTCCACTAACATCCCTTTCTCTCTAGGGAGATCCAACTCAAGAACAATTGCTGATGCTCAGAAGTTTAAATTTGACTAAAAGTTCATTTAGAATCTCAAGATTTTATCTTATTTACTGGCACATTGAGAGAAGGCTTTATCACAAATGACTGCTAACCAGATATCCCAAGCAAGAGATAGGCCACATCATCTGTCATGAAAATCTAGTGACAATTCTGTTCATCAAAAGACCACAAGGACTACAACTGCACTCAAACAAATTGAACCTATCATTTATTTCAATAATGTACAATATTAAGATCTGTATTAAAGGATCTGGGGTTATGTTGTGTACTTTGTGAAGAGTGTAAGAATACAGAAGTTCTCTCTAGATCAGATACTGTTAGAAAGAGAGACCAAGTCTATGAATGGGTATTTCAGTGAAATACATTTATAAAGAGGGTAGTTGAGGTTAAAGATATAATTGGTAAATGATAATAATCACTTATTTCAATTGAAAGAGAGGAAGATATTTGGTACTGTTGCACACTGAACTTTCTTTTATCTCACTCCATCATGGTATCAGAGAGACCATGTATAGTGTTTACATATTGTGATATTCTCCAACAAGAAAACAAGGCCTAGTTGTGAGTGACAGTCCAGCATGTTGTTATATAAAGAAAACCTAGTTATAGGTACTAGCTAGGTTTCTAGATAGAAGTGGTAACTTCATTAATTTCTCCATGGTGATTCATTGAACAGGGATACTGAACATATCCATGATTGCTAGGTGCCAATCTTGCCTGGCTTTCAAATGAAATGCTTAAGAAAATTAGAAAGTCTCTTTGTGAAATCAAAATAACCAGATCAAAGCAGCACAACGCAGTGTTGATTATCTACTACTGCTGTGTACTATCTAATCATGTCAGTTTGATGCCTTTAAGTATCATGGCACTAATTCTTGAGAGCTATGTGACTTGATAGATATATGATTCTGACATCCTTAATGCCATCTAAGAGTGAATAAAATAATGTAATTTGTTTTAATAAATATACAGTTGATCCATCTCTTAATAGTGTCTTTTTGATCATTTTTTATCCTAAGAAATATTTGTCTCTGCAGCTCTTCCATTCTGTTACACAGGAACATTTAGAATGGTAACTACTTTATAGACCCTTATCACTTTTTTTTAAATTGGTACCACGGATCGAACTCATGACTCCATGCTTGCAAGACAGGCATTTATGCCTCTAAGTTAAATCCCAAGCCCTGACCTTTATCACTTACATGTCATCTTGACTCATAAAATATGGCAGTTAAGTTAACCTTCTAAGCTATAGAAAATTTTTAGTTTTGCTTCAGTTTTACAGTGAAAGAATGTTGACTTTCAAAATTTTAAAGATGATTGATATGGAAAAGTTTACCAGGCAGAAACTATGGCATGAAAAAAAAAGATTGAAGTGAGTGATTATGCATGGGAAACCTGAAGGATAAATTGTTTAAGCTTATTGAGCTTATCCAAATATACTGATTCTAGAAACAAAATGGCATTGTTGTAAAACAGCTGAAATTCTTCATTAAAGTCAACCACCCAAAATGCTTACTGATCAAGGGGTGGAGCTAAGTGGTAAAAGCACTTGCCTACCATGTGAGAAGTTCTGGAATAGGAAAAAAATAGTGAAATGCCTATTACAAAGCTTTTCTTGAGTAAACATAAATTAGTTCTCTGACCTGAAGAATTAGGGGAGAGACAGACAGACAGACTGAGATTCTGAGAATCTTTAATGCTTTTTTTACAAAGGTTAGAAAGAAGCCTCTAGCTAGGAAACAGAAAGGAAATTATATTTTCAACAATTATTTAAAACAAAGGACCAGTCATTAATTTATTGGATGATTTTTGGTCACTTGAACACTTTGAGGCTCAAAGGAAATTTTTTTTTAAATTTTATTTTAAAGAGAATAAAACAAAAGAGGTCAGCACAGAGCAGATCAGAACAGGACAACATAGGCAACACAGTATTTTACATTAAGACAACCAGACACCAACAGTAGCTATCACAATATTTCTTACTCTGCTATAGTTGAGCATAGTTTCAAATACAATAATATCAAACATAACAAAATAGTAAAAGCCATGCATAGAGTGAAAGAATTATAGGGCTTTCTGAACCGAATAATAGAAAATGATCAATGGGTGCTATAATATCTCATTTTTGATAGAAAACTTTGTTTGAACTATCACACATATTCAAATCCCAATAAAACACAATCTGATACATTGAACCAGTGGTAGTAGAAGAATAGAAGCATGGTAGGACTTCTAAAAAGGATGATATTAAATCAGCAATAGCTGTCATAATGTTTCGTTTTCTTCAAAACAGCCATTCATATAACCATGCATGATATAGTCAAACAAAACAGAATAAAACCATTCCAACTCATGATTGAAAACACTGAAAGGCTTCAAAGCTATGCAATGGGGACTCAGGCTTACCATAAAATCTTATATACTCTTATCAACTCTCATACTAGGGAGACTATACAGTATTTACCTATGTGAGTTTGGTTTATTTCACTTAAGATAATGGTCACAAGTCGTGTCCATTTATCTATAAATATCTCAATGTGATCATTCTTTATAGCTGAGTAGTACTCCATTGTATAACAATGCCACAACATTTTTATCCATTCCTCAGTTGATGGGCACTTAGGTTGTTTCCAAGATCTGGCTATTAAAAATTGTGCTGCTATAAACATGGGTGCACATATATCACTGTGGTATGATGTTTTCAGTTCTTCTGGGAACATGCCCAGAAGTGGAATAGCTGGGTCAAATGGGACTTCCAAACCCAGCTTTTTGAGGAATCTCCAGACTGACCTCCACAGTGGTTGCACCAGTCTACACTCCCACCAACAGTGTCGAAGAGTTCCTTTTTCACCACAGCCTCTCCAACACTTGTTGTTGCTAGTGTTTTCTATCCTGGCCATTCTTTCTGGAGTGAGATGGAATTTCAGTGTGGTTTTAATTTGCATTTCTCTCATGACTAATGAAGAGGAACATTTCTTCATGTATTTATTTGCCATTCGTATTTCTTCATCTGAGAACTGTGTATTCATTTCAGATGCCCATTTTTGGATTGGGTCTTTGAATCTCGAGGGTCTGATTTTTTTTAATTCCTTATAAGTTTTAGACAGAAGTCCTTTGTCTGAGGAACTGTCCATGAAATTTTTTCCCAATTCGTGGGTTTTCTTTTCACTCTGCTGGAAATCTCTTTTGACATATAGAAAATCCTTAATAAGATGTGGACCCAGTTATTGATTCTGGGAAGTATTTCCCGTGTAGTTTGGTTCTTGTTCATGAATTCTCTTCCTAACCCTATATCTTTGAGATTTTTACCTACTTTGTCTTCCAGCAGTTTTAGTGTTTCTGTTTTAATATTTAGATCTTTGATCCATTTAGAGTTTAGTTTAGTGTATGGTGATAGACATGGGTCTAGTTTTAGTCTTCTGCATATGGACAGCCAATTTTTCCAGCACCATTTGTTAAAGAGACCGTCATTCTTCCAGCAAGCATGTTTGACCCCTTTATGAAAGATAAGGTGGTTGAATGAGTTTGTGGTTGTGGTTGTATCTTCGAATCTATTCCACTGATCCTCCAGTTTTTTTCTATTCCAGTACCATACTGACATTTTTACTGTAGCTTTGTAGTATAACTTCAAGTAGGGGATTGTGATGTCTCCTGCCGTGCCTTTGTTGCTTAGAATTGTCTTTGCTATTCTAGGTCTCTTCTGGTTCCAGATGAATTTTAGGAGTTATTTCTCTAGATCTATGAGTTAGTGGTATTTTGGCTGGGATTGCATTGAATCAAGATAGTAATTTTGGGAGAATAGCCATTTTCACAATGTTTGTTCTTCCTATCCATGAATAGGGGATGTCTTTCTATTTTCTGAGGTCCTCTTCGATTTCCTTTTTCAGGGTATTATAATTTTCTCTGTATAGCTTTTTACTTCTTTCATGAGATTAATTCCTAAGTATTTCATTTTTTTGGATGCTAGTGTAAAGGGTGCAGTTTCTCTTATTTCCCTCTCAGTACTTTTGTTATTAGTGTATAGAAATGCTATTGATTTTTGAGTATTGACTTTGTATCTGGCTACCTTGCTGAATTTATTTATTATATCTAGGAGTCTTTCAGTAGAGTTTTGGGGGTCTTCTATGTAAAGTATCATGTCATCTGCAAATAATGATAATTTAACTTCTCTTTTCCTATCTTTACTCCTTTCATTTCTCTTTCCCGTCTTATTGCTCTGGCTAGTATTTCCAGTACTATGTTGAGTAGCAGTGGTGATAATGGACATCCTTGTCTTGTGCCTGATTTTAAGGTAAAGGCTTTCAGTTTTTGACCATTCAATATGATGCTGGCTGTTGGTTTGTCATAGATGGTCTTTATCTTATTGATGTAAAGACCTTCTATCCCAATTCTCTGTTAGGTTCTTATCATGAGTGAGTGTTGGACTTTATCAAAAATTTTTCTGCATCTATAGAGATGATCATGTGGCTCTTGCTTTTGGCTCTATTGATATGGTGGATTACACTTATTGTTTTGCGTATGTTGAACCATCCCTGCATTCCTTGGATGAATCCTACTTGGTCATGGTGTATAATCTTCTTGATGATTTGCTGCATCCACTCACAGGAAATTTGAAAGATTCAAAAATATCCCATGACATTTTCACTTGGTGTAGTTTTGTTTACCTTTTTAATAAAATTGCAAAGATTTTAAATAACTAGAATTGTAGGTTCTTCTCCAGATGGTCAACTGTTAATATTCTCAAACTTTAGTTGTCCAGCCAAACATTAGAGAAGGGCACCCAGATACACAAAATAAAGTGCCAATCATTTGTACCAAATTCTATTTATATTTTAGGTCAAACCTCCTGAGATGCACACATCTAACAAGAAAATCATGGACCCAGAACAGAGTTTGAGGAAAAGTATTTTAAATGAGGGGATTGGAGTTATCTGCAAAGACCATTATAGTGCTCATATTATTTGACTTAATAACTACTGTATTGAGATATAAATTAGTAGAAAAAGTGAATACCAAGAAAAATATGTCAAGAGCCTCATTAACTCAGTTGACTAAAGACAAGTGTTAACAGTTCCAGAGCATAAGCTTGTGTATGTCATTGTTTTCTAGGCTAGTTGGTTGCCACAAATCTTCCCTATAACTTTGCCTAGCACTCTCACAAATCCTACCTTTTGCACATAGGGGAAACAACATGAACAAAACAGCAGTGTAAATGAATTTGCAGTGTAAGAAACAGGATAGAAATCTGCCTTACCTAACACATTCTGCAGTGTTGTGCTAAAGACCTAACTGTCCTTCAGATAACAATAAATGTAATACAACATATCGTATTTGCTTAACTCATCTCCATGCTGATGGCCTGTTGAATGTGGTAACCAGGAGACTCACAGGGTCATTGGCACCAGTGTAATTCTGCTACTACCAATTGAGCTGTATGTTTGCCAAGTTATTATTCATTTATGTTATTCACAAACCTGCTGACAATAGACATATTTTGTATATTATGTAAAATGAAAAAGAGAAAAAATAGATTCATTTCACAGAGACTACATTACAGTCAAGCATAGTGACAGAAACTTGTAATAATAGCTACTCAGATGGAGAAGCAGGAGGATCATGAGTTAATGTCAGTCTAAGCAACTTAATGGTATCCCACATCAAGTAAATAAATAAAACAAACAGGCATGGTGAAATACAGCAGTGGCAGAGCACTTGCCTAGCAAATGATTGACCTTAAATTCAGTCCCTAGTAACACAAAAAAAAAACCTAAAAGAGAAAAAAAAGTACAACTCAGTAATGACAAGTTACAAGAAAGAAAGGGAGGATATTACAAAGTAAATGTAACTGAAACAGTTAAAAAGGATTGGTTGGGGTGGGAGTCATAAAAATCCAGAAAGAGTCTACACTCAAATTTGAAAATAATTTGTTATCACTTGTGTATGAAAAGTAATCCAAATTGTTAGTTAAAGATATGTTCCCCAATGCAGTGATATTTCTAAGTGAGATTCTGGCAAGATGACTGTCATGAAAGCCTTAACTCCATCAGTGTATAAATTCACTGATGGCTTCATAATTTGGTGGTATTATCAGAAAGTGGTAGAAACTTAGGGGTTGTGTCTTATTGAAGTGAGTGAATCATGACAGTGTGACACTGAGGACAATATCTTGAGCCCCAAATCCTTCTCTGACTCTCTCTCTTTTTGCTTTCTGGCTGAGTAAGCACCTTTTGTCTTACATGCCTTACTGCCCTGATGTGTCTGCCTTGCCATAGACCTTACTGTAATGAAGCCAGCTGACCATAGACTGAAACATCTGGAATCATGAGCAAAAATAAATTGCTCATCTTTTAAATTGTTATTCTTAGATATTTTGTCACAGAAAACAGTAAGCTCATGTACAAGTTCTATTAAATTAATGCTTTGCTTTATACTGTGGATTCTGAGAGGAAAATCAAAACCACAGGTGTACTGGTTCATAGGAGTCAGTTACTCCATTGTTAAGAATTTTGAGAGCCTCCTACTAAACATGGCCATTATCAATTAAAAAGTGATACAGAGCTAGGCCTGCCCTTTGCCTGCAGAGAAGATCTTGGGACCAGTACTCTTCAGGGCCTCTGAGTCAGTTAGGCCCGCATTTTGTCCGCAGAGAGCATCTTGGGACCAGCACTCTCCAGGGCCACTGGGCCAGCTAGACCCCCTTTTGCCCACAGTGACCATCTTGGGACCGGTACTCTCTATGGCCATCATGCCAGCTAGGCCCACCCTTTGCCTGCAGAGAATATCTCAGGACCCATGCTCTCTAGGGCCTCTAGGTCACTTAGGCCCACCATTCCCCCACAGAGAACATCTCAGGACCAGTGCTCTCTGGAGCTTCTGGGTAAGCTAGGACTGTCCTTTTCCCTCAGACAATATCATGGGACAGCACTCTCCAAGACAGCTGGGGACAGCTAGGCCTGTCTTCGCCTGCAAAAAACATCCATGAGACTAGTTGTGGAGGGCCTGAGCTACCTGAGAACACAACTGATGGACCCGCACTTCCACTGGGAATGCTGGACTACAGTGAACTACAATGCTAGCATGATGAGAGGCTCAGGAAACCCTCACCAAACAGAAGACCTCATCAGGCTTCAGTCAGTGTGGTGAGTTTGCACCATAAAATAGAGGTCTGCAGTGGATAAATAGGGATGGAAGTGAACTCCATCCAAGTGTAAGACCTTGACTAACCTGGCAAGAGAGTGGGTATTCTGCTCTCCCCACACAGAGAAAATCGAACAGGTTGAGATGTGCACAAATATCACCCCACCCCAAAAAAACTTATGAGATCCCCAGTGGCCCAGTAAGGCCTCAGCTGACACAAACACTATAGCCAGGTGACCTACAACAACCTGAAGATATAACAACAGCAGGAACTAAGAGTTGCCCTACATCAATACTTCTGGGTGAGTTAGCCCAGAAAGAATATAGGACTCACCCAACAGGCACAGTAGGAGGAATTCAGGAGACTGGATCTCCTCTTCATTGTGGTACCCAGCAATTTGACAAACATCAACTACACAGTAGAACCCTGAAATGCACACTACAGAAAGTTGTGACAGTTGGAATAGAAAGAACAGAAATTTACTCAAAATGTGAAAATGATTAAATGAAAGGCAAAATGCAATCCCAAAAATCTAGTTCATCAGGGTCAAGTGCAGGAGATAATGAAATAGAGGACCCTAAAATTCATAAACCAGAAATCTCTGAAAAGATAGCAAATGAAGAAAAGAAACAAACCCATGAGGCTATGTAGGAACTCAAATTAGAAATAATGTCTTATGTAGACAAAAGTAACAACCTTAGCAAATGAGTTGCTCAACATAGCTAGAGAAGAAACAGATAGAAACCTCAGGAACATGGGAAATTGATTGAAACTTTGAGTGAACAATGTGGAAAACAAGCAGAATCTATGAAACAAAATGAAAATGATATGCAGAAAGCAAAAATTTGTATTGAAAGCCTGCAAAGCCATTTAAATGAAGCTGAGGATAGAATCTCAGACCTTGAGGACAGGATTGCAGATAGTGATCTTAAAAGGGTAGAACTTATAAAAACAACAAAGCAGAATGAAATGACAATCCAGCAACTACAAGATAATGCCAGGAGAAACAATATTAGAGTAATAGGTATTAATGAAGAGGCAGAAGGCAATGCAAAGGATATAGCTAAGCTATCAACAGAAATAATGGCAGAACATTTCCCAAATATGGGGAAAAATTGGATATACAAATAAGTGAGGCATATAAAATACCACACAGTCATAACCAACATAATCCTACACCCAGACATATAATTAAGATTTCAGACATACAGCATAAAAACAGAATGCTAGGGCTGGGGATTTAGCTCAGTGGCTTAAGCGCCTGCCTGGCAAGTGCAAGGTTGTGAGTTCAATCCCTGGTACAAAAAAAAAAAAAGAATGCTAAAGCCGTTAGAAAAAAGACACAAATCACCTATCAAGAAAAGCCTATTAGAATCACAGGAGACTTCTCAGCAAACAACCTTCAGGTTAAGAAGAGCTTGGAGTGAAGGACTTCAAGCCCTAAAAGAAAACAACATTCAACCCAGACTCATGTACCCAGCAAAACTCTCTTTCAACTTACATGGAGAAACAAGATACATCCATGACAAATAACAACTGAAGAAATTTGTACCCACCAAACGGATCTTAGAAAGAGTGCTGAAGGACATGCTAGGTAGAGATAAAAATGAGCCCAATCTCCAGAACAACAGAAAGAAATCATCAGGCTGGAAAAGAAAGTAAACAAGGGAGAAAAACAGGAAACTAAAAATAGTAACACAACATGGTAAAGTCAAGCCAGTACATATCAGTGATATCCATAAATGTAAATGGGCTCAATTAACATATCAAAAGAAAGAGATTGACAGAATGGATCAAGAAACAGGATTCCCCAATATGCTGTATACAAGAAATGCATCTGACTCAAAAAGAAACTCACAGATTAAAAGTCAAAGAACGGAAAACAGTATTTCATGCAACAGGAACCCAGAAAAAAGCAGGGGCAACTATTCTATTTGCAGACAATGCTAACCTCAAAAACAAAATGGTTAAAAGAGACAAAGCAGATCACTATATACACTTAAGTGGAAAAATTCAAGAGGAAGAACTAACAATTATAAATATATATGCACCAAACACAAGAGCACTCAACTATATAAAACACATAATAATGGACATGAAAAACCAAATACCCAAGAACCAAACAGGGGACGTTAACAGCCCATTGTCACAAAGAGATAGATAAACTAGCATATATCAGCAAAGAAATAAGAGAACTGAATCATACTTGCAAGTAATTGGACTTAGTAGATGTTTACAGACTGTTCCACACAACCACATCAGAATACATGTTCTCCTCAGCTGCACACGGGACATTCTCCAAAATAGACCATATATTATTCCATAAAACATTCTTAAGTAAATGCAAAGGTATTTAAATTATCCCATGCATAATATCTGACCAGAGCACACTGAAATTGGAAATTAATGGCAAAAGAAATTGCAAAACTGTTATGAATACATGGAAGTTAAATAACAACCTTTTGAACAACCAATGGGCTACAGATGAAATTACAGAATAAATAAAACAATACACACAATTCAATGAAAATGCAGAAACAACATACTGTAATCTGTGAGATGCAATCAAAGCAGTGTTAAGAGGTAAATATATAGCAATAAATTGTCATATCAAGAAAACAGGATGATCACAAATAAACAATCTAATGCTTCATCTCGAGGTTCTAGAAAAAGAAGAGCAAGTTAAACCTAAAGCTCATAGAAGAGAGGAAATAGTAAAATTAGAGCAGAAATTAATGCAATTGAAAGTAAAAAAACAACACAAAGAATTAATGAATCCAAAAGCAGGTTTTTTGAGAGAATAAACAAAACTGACAAACCTCTAGCTAACTTTATAAAGGAAAAGAAAGAAAAAACCCAAATTCATGCAATAAGGACTGACAAGGGGGAAATTACTACAGATCCCATGGAAATTCAAAAGATAATGAGTGCCTACTTTGAAAATCTCTACTCACATAGAGAGGAAAACACAGAGGAAATGGACAGATTTCCAGAAATATATGAACTACCAAGCTCAATCAAGAAGATATAGCAATTTTGAATAACCTAATATCAGCTATTGAAATTGAAAACATAATAAAAAACTTAACAACAATGAAAAGCCCATGTCCTGATGGATTCACAGCTGAATTCTATAAGAAATTTAGAGAACACTTGATGTCAATACTCCTTAAACTCTTCAATGAAATTGAAAAGAAAGCAATCCTCCCTAATTAATTCCTGGAGGCAACTATTACTCTGACACCAAAACCAGAGAAACACCAAACCAAAAAGGAGAACTGTAGTGCAATCTCACTAATAAACATAGAGGCAAAGATACTCAATAAAATACTAGCAAATAGAATGCACCAAATCATCAAGAAGATTGTACAACATGACGAAGTGGGGTTCATTCCAGGAATGCAGGGATGATGTAACATATGCAAATCAAAAAATGTAATACACCACACAAACAGAGCAAAAAACAAAAATCACATGTCCATCTCAATAGATGCAGAAAAAGCTTTTGATAAGGTCCTACACATGTCCATGATAAAAACCCTTCAGAAGCTAGGAATACACGGTGTCAACCTCAACCTTCTAAAGGCCATATATGACAAACCAACAGCCAATATTATACCAAATGGACAAAAACTGAAAGGTTTCACCTTAAAATCAGGAACAAGACAAGGATGTCCATTATCACTACTCCTATTCAATATATTTCTGGAAACACTAGACAGGGCAATCACACAAGAGAAAGAAATAAAAGGAATAAAGATAGGAAAGGAAGAAGTTAAATTATCACTATTTGCAGATGACATGATACTCTATATAGAAGACCCAAAAATTCCATCAAAAGACTACTAAAGGTAATAAACAAATTCGGCAGTATAGCTGGATACAAAGTCAATGCAAAAAAATCAATAGCATTCTTATACACAAATAAGAAACTCACCAAGAGAGAAATTATGGAAATATCACCCTTCACAATAACATTAAAAAAATGAAATACTTAGAAATCAACTTAACTAAAAATGTAAAAGACCTATATACTGAATATTATACTACTCTAAAAAAGGAGACTGAAGAGGGTATTAGAAAATGGAAAGATGTTCCATGCTCTTGGCTAGGAAGAATCAACACCATGAAAATGGCCATATTCCCAAAACTTTTATAGATATTTAATGCCATCCCAATCAAAATACCATTGACATACCTAACAGATCTAGAGAAAACATTCCTAAAATTCATTTGGAACCAGCAGAAACCTAGAAGAGCAAAGGCAATTCTGGGCAGTAAAGGCAAGGCAGGAGCCATCTCAATTCCTGGCTTGAAACTGTACTACAAAGCCACAGTGATAAACTCAGCATGGTACTGGCAAAGAAATAGACCTGAGCATCAATGCAACAGATTAGAGGATGCAATATAAGTACAAAGACACTCAGCCACCTGATATTTGCCAAAGGAGCTAAACATGTTCACTGGAAGAAGGATAGCCTCTTTAATAAATGTTGTTGGAAAAATTGGTTCTCCACATGCAGAAGACTGAAACTAGATCCGGGCCTATCACCATGCACAAATCTAAAGTCTAAGTGGATCAAAGACCTAAACATTAATACAGAAACAATAAATCTACTAGAAGATAAGGTAGGTAGAAATGTTGGAGACATAGGCATAGGCAGAGAATTCATGAACAAAAGGCAAACTGCATGGGAAACACTTCCAAGAATCAACAACTAGGATCTCATATTATTGAGAAGTTTCTGCACTTCAAAAGAAATCACCACCAGAGAGAAAAGAAAACCCACAGAATGGCAAAGTATTCTAGCCAGCAACTCTCAGATAAAGGACATATCAAGAACATATAAAGAATTGAAAAACATCAACTCCCCCAAATTCAAAGACCCTCTCCAAAAATGGGCATCTGAGATGAACACACAGTTCTAAGATGAAGATATTCAAATGGCAAATAAATACATGAAGACATGTTCACCATCACTGGTCATTTGAGAAATGCAAATTAAAACAATATTGAGATATCATCTCACACAGGAAAGAATAGCTGCCATCAAGAAATCAACTGATAACAAATGTTGGCGAGGCTGCGGGGGAAAAAGGAACACTGCTCCACTGTTGGTGGGAGCTTCTCTTGGGAGGATGACCATATGCAACATAGAAAATATGGAGGATTTCCTTCTATCTTCTGATAAAGGTGAATGCTGTTTTCACTGTTTTGCTTTGTTCTGATTAATTGTTTTGCTTTATTCAATATTCTCTTTTGATTGGTTTTATATAGTTCTGTTTTTGGTTTGATTTTGCTATACCTACTTGAATGGACAACTACTGTGAGATAATGAGATATATTATGGTATCTATTACTGTTATCCCAGTATCCTGATGTGAAGTTCTGTACCAATTTCACTGCATTGTCTCAATTGGCTTTGTTCTGTCTTGTTCTGTTGTATTTTACTACCTTCAAAATAAAATTTAAAAAAAAAGATATTGAGATTCAGAGAGAATGAATGACTAGCCAATATTGTCAAATTCACATTTGTAGTTAGTAGGTGAATTAACACATGAAGCCAAGTTGCTATTACTAGGCCAATGGACTCTTTTGTATACTGTATTGCTTTTTAAAAATTAAAATACAATAATTTGTTTCAGGCAATAGTGGAATTGAAAATGTTTATCTACCATGAGATCGAAGCAATCCTCCTGTAACTGAAAACCACAGAAATCATAAATTTTGCAGAATAGCCTGTCCTTAGAAATTTCTAGTCTGATAGATTTGGGCAAGCTAAAGAAGTTCAGATATATTGCAAGAATCTATGGATAAGCAATGAAAATACTATGGCTTGCAGTGAGATACACATACACAGTATTTACTCAGGATTTTTCATTTAGCTAGCTACTGCCATTTGAACACAGTTGGAGATGGTATGAAAAAAATGAAAATTGACAGCAGCAAAAGAGAATGGCAAAAGAGATAAAAATTGAAATAACAAAATATGTAAATATAACAAAATAACAAAAAATATAAATGTCTACTTTTCAAATCTTGTGAGCCATGAAACACAAAGAAATAATTCTAAGGAAAAGGCATCAGATTTACTGTTGGGTAACCTGTGAACCACAAAATACAAAGACAGCTCTAATAGCAGTTACATTAATCTAATAAGGTACTACAGAGCTAAAACACATCTAATTTTAATTTTCTCTTCTTTTCTTCCTATGGGCAATACCTAAAGTTCATGTGTTAAATAATCAATATACCTTCATAGGATACAACTAGAGAAAAAATACCTTTCCCATTTTATAGGTTACTTTGTTCTTAGAAAGATAGAAACTTTGTATATAAGTCTAGGAAGATCAAATTTATTTTCCTTTTTCCTCCAAATGAGATTTTCACCACAAGCAACAACCTATGTAACTATAAAAAGGGGAGTAAGAGTAGCTTTTCCAAAATTAGAATTAAAAAAATGTTTAGAACTGAGGAGAATTTAAAATGGTTATGTAAAAACTGTCAGCAAACTACAGCCTTTCTGGGCCCTGGACCGTGACACCTGAAATGCAAAAAAAAATAACTAGGTAAAAAATAAAAACAGATTTTCAGAAATTGAGAGGGAATTTATGGGAAAAAAATATAGAGAACCTGTAGAAGTAGAGTACCACACAGGGAAAAGAAGCAAGCAGTTTGGAAAACAAGCCCTGGCTTCTAAAGAGGAAGATCTGTCTCTATAAACACAAAGTAAGCCACGAAAGGGTTGGTAATTACAGGGAGAAACAACGAACTGGACCTGCAATGCTAACTAGCTTTGA
The DNA here is from genome assembly GCA_004027295.1 of Dolichotis patagonum. Classification (NCBI taxonomy): domain Eukaryota; kingdom Metazoa; phylum Chordata; class Mammalia; order Rodentia; family Caviidae; genus Dolichotis; species Dolichotis patagonum. The sequence goes on along the minus strand of PVJX010033784.1, from coordinate 3,289 downwards.
TAAACCATAAAAGAGTGTGGGATTTTACTTCAAAAGTGACATCTTTCTTTTTTTTATTTTTAATTTTTTTTTATTTTAAAGAGGGTAAAATTAAACACAACAAAAGAGAACAAAACAGAACACAAGAAAGCAATGTAAGAGACATAAATTTCAAAGCAAGACAACCAGAGATCCTCACTATCTATCATATTGTCTCTTGATTTCTTCCAAATAGTTGTCCATATATAGACATGCAGAAAATTCACATGAAACAATATAGTACTCTTTGGGACCTGAGCCTCTGGGATGCGCAGAGTGGCCTGGGCTGTTTGGATCCAAAGACTGCACAGACGTGCATCTAGGCATGACTGTTTGGGACTGGTAGGCCCGCCCTCCATACCCAGGGAACTGCCTGGAGACCAGCATTTGGGCCAGGTCTGTTTGGGCCCATAGCCTCGCCCTTCACCCACAGGAAGTCTCCCAGAAAGCAGCATGTTGGCCTGTCTCTTTGCGACCCCAGCCTCTCGGACCAGCACAGTGGCCTGGGCTGTTTGGATCGAAAGTGCGCAGATCTGCATCTTGGCGCAACTGTTTGGGACTGGTAGGCCAGCCCTTCATCTGCAGAGAACTGCCTGGAGACCTGCATATAGGCCAGGTCTGTTGGGGCCTATAGCCCCGCCCTTCACCCCCAGGAAGTCTCCCAGAAAGCAGCATAACAGCCTGTCTCTTTGGCATCTGAACCTCTCGGACCTGCAGAGTGGCCCGGGCTGTTTGGATTGGGAATATTGTGGAGACTGGCATCTTGACCAGGTATGTTTGGGATGGGGAAATTTTCAGAAACCAACATTCTGGCCTGACTCTTTGGGGCCTGTAGGACCTTCATTAGCAGGGAACCTCCTGGAGACCTGCCTGGGACAAAGGACTGTGACAGGCATGCCAGAGATTCCACAAGCTCCAAGGTGGCCACACCCAACATTCGCCTTAAAACTTACGGAGCCAGGAGCCAACAGAGAGGAGTTAGGACCCTGGGAGGAAGCCAAGAGCCTGTGGGGGAGCCACTGCCCTTCCAGGAACTGAGGGTGTAAGAGGTAATTCACCACACATGCAGAGAAAGATTTGGAACACCGCTCAAAGTAAGGAAATACAGAAAAATGACAAAAGGCAAGACCAAAAGGCAGGCTCAAAGCCCTAGCCCTCCCCAAGAAAGCTTAGAAACTGTGTACATAGAAGAAAAAAGAAGCCATACACTTGAAATGCATGAAATGATATCAAATGAAATAAATATGTAAATAGGGAAAGCTATGGAGAAATTCAAACCAGAAATACTTGCCCAGGTAAAAGAAGAATTGATAAAAACAGTGAAAGAAATAGTGAACGCATCTAGTGAAAACACAGCTAAATAATTAGAGGAACAAAGCAAACAGATAGAATCCCTAAATGAACAATATAAGAAACAAACAGAATGCATAAAGCAGATTCAAAGAGATATACAGGAAATCAAAAATTCTATTGAAAGCTGTAAAAACTGCCTCAATGAAAGTGAAGATAGAATTTCAGATCTCGAAGATAAGATTGCATTCAGTGACCAGGAAAGACAGGATCTTTTAAAAATAACAAAGAATCAGGAAATAACAATTCAACACCTGCAAGATGATGCAAAGAAAAATAACATAATATTAATAGGGATAAATGAAAAAGAAGGGCACAGTCCAAATGATATCAAGAGGATATTTACAGAAGTAATAGCTGAAAACTTCCCAAACATGAGAAGAGAAACAGACATCTGGATAAATGAAGCATATAGAACTCCAAACAGCCATAACCAAAATAATACTACACCCAGACTCATAATAATCACCATCCCAGAAATCCAACATAAGAATAGAATACTAAAAACTGTTAGACAGAAAAGAGAGATCACCTATAAAGGAAAACCTATCAGAATCATGGCAGACTTTTCAACACGAACAGTGAAATCAAGAAGAGCATGGAGTGAAGTATTTCAGATCCTAAAGGAAAACCACTTCCAACCCAAACTGACATAACATGCAAAACTGTCCTTCAAAATGGATGGAGAAATAAGATACTTCCATGACAAAGAACAGCTGAAGAACTTCATGAACACCAAACCAACCCTACAAAGAATACTGAAAGACATTCTAGATATACACAGGTGAAAACCACCAAGCAAGGCAGACAATTAAACAGAATGGAAAGCTAAAGACACAACACCACAAAGGTAACATGTCAATGATAAACCAATATATAACAGTTACAACCATTAATGTAAATGGCCTCAACTCTCCAATCAAAAGAAACAGACTGGCAGAATTGATCAAGAAACAACATCCAACCATATGCTATCTACAAGAAACACATCTAACCCAAAAGGACAATCATAGACTGAAAGTCAAGGGAAGGAAAACAATACTTCATGCAACAGGAAACCAAAAAAAAAGCAGGAGTGGCAACCCTGTTTGCAGACCATGTCAATTTCAAACCAAGAATGATCCAAAGAGATAAAGAAGGTCACTACAAACTAGTTAGGGTAAAACTTCAAGAGGAAGAGATAGCGATCTTAAATATATATGCACCAAATTCCAGAGCACCCAGCTATATAAAGCAAATACTTACAGAAATAAAAAAAAATAAGCAATAATACAATTATACCAGGAAACTTTAACACAACACTGACCCAAAGGGACAGATCAACTAGAGAGAAAATCAGCAGAGACATAACAGAACTGAATCACACCTGTGAACAAATGGACTTGATAGATGTATACAGAGTGTTCCATCCAACAACATCAGAATACACCTTCTTCTCAGCAGTACATGGCACATTCTCTAAAATAGACCATATACTAGCGCACAGAAGATATTTAACTAAATGCAAAAGAATTGAAATTATCCCATGCATGTATTGGATCATAGTGCTGTGAAACTAGAAATTAATGATAAAAGAAATTACAAAAAACCTACAAACACATGGAAACTGAATAATACACTCCTGAGCAATCAGTGGATCACAGAGGAAATTAAAGAAGAAATTAAACAATATTTACAAATAAATGAAAATACAGACAAAACTTACCGGATTTTGTGGGATGAAATGAAAGCAGTCCTCAGAGGAAAATTTATTGCATTGAGTTCCCACATCAGGAAGACAGAACGAACACAAATAAACAACCTGATGCTACAACTCAAACATCTAGAAAAATAAGAGCAAGCCAAGCCCAAAGCCAAAAGAAGGGAGGAAATTATAAAGATTAGAGCAGAAATTAATGCAATAGAGACTAAGAAAGCAGTA
>PVJX010033783.1:0-19409 GCA_004027295.1 Dolichotis patagonum | reverse complement strand
CAGTCCCAAACAGTCGCGCAGAGATGCAGGTCTGCGCAGACTCGCTCCAAACAGCCCAGGCCACTCTACGGGTCTGAGAGGCTTGGATCCCAAAGAGAGAGTCCGAGATGCTGCTTTCTGGGAGACTTCCTGGGGGTGAAGGCCATAAAACATTCTTAAGTAAATGCAAGGGTATTGAAATCATCACATTATTAATATCTGACCACAGCCCACAGCAATTGGAAATTAATGGCAAAAGAAATTGCAAAACCTGCGTAAACACATGCAGGAAATCAAATAACAACAAGTGGGGTACAGATGATATTAAAGAAGAAATAAAGCAATACATACAATTCAATGAAAATGCAGAAAAACGTATTGTAATCTGTGGGATGAAATGAAAGCAGTCTTAAGAAGAAAATATATAGCAATACACTGTCATAGCAAAAAAACAGAACACACACAGATAATCAACCTAATGCTTCATCTCAAGCTTCTAGAAAAAGAAGAGCAAGTTAAAACCAAAGCTCTTAGAAGGGAGGAAATTGTAAAGATTAGAGAAGAAATTAATGCAATTGAAACTAAAAAAGCAAGTCAAAGAATTAATGAATCAAAAAATTGTTTTTTTGAGAGAATAAACAAAATTGACAAAACTCTAGCTAACCTTACAAAAAAAAAGAAAGAAAAAACCCAAATTCAAGCAATAAGGACTGAAAAGCAGAAATTACTATAGAGCACATGGAAATTCAAAAGATCATTAATACCTACTTTGAAAATCTCTATTAACATAGAGAGGAAAACACAGAGGAAATGGACAAATTTCTAGAAAAACATGAACTACCAAAGTCCAACCAAGATGATGTAAGAAATTTGAATAACTCAATATCAGGTATTGAAATCCAAAACATAATAAAATCCTTAGCAACAAAGAAAAGCCCAAGTGCTGATGTATTCATGGCTGAATTCTAATAGAAATTCAAAAAAGATTTGATTCCAATACGCCTTAAACTCTGTAATGAAATTGAAAAGAATGCAATCCTCCCTCATTCATTCCTGGAGGAGGTATTACTATTATTCTCATACCAAAAGCAGAGAAAGACCCAAAAAAAAGGAGAACTATAGGCCAATCCCACTAAAGAACATAGATGCAAAGATTGTCAATAAAATACTGGAAAATAGAATGCAGTGAATCATCAAGAAGATTATACATCATGACCAAGTGAGGTTCATTCAAGGAATGCAAGGATGTTTTAATATACCCAAATCAGTAAATGTAATACACCACATCAAAAGAGCCAAAGGCAACAACCCCATGGACATCTCAATAGATGCAGAAAAAGCTTTTGATAAAATACAACACATGTTCATGGTCATAACCCTTCAGAAACTCAGAATACAAGGTGTCTACCTCAACCTTGTAAAGGCCATCTATGGCAAGCCAATAAACAATATTATGCTAAATGAACAAAAACTGAAACTTTCAATTTAAAATAGGGAAGAAGACAAGGATGTCCACTATCAGCACTCCTTTTCAATGTAGTTATGGAAACACTTGACAGGGCAATCAGACAAGAGAGAAAAAGAAAAGGAATAAAGGTAGGAAAGGAAGAAGTTAAATTATCACTATTTGCAGATGACATGATACTCTATATAGAAGACCCAAAAAAAAAACTCCATTAAAAGACAACTAGAGGTAACAAACCAATTCAGCAGTAGCTGGATACAATGTCAATGCTCAAAAATCAATATCATTCATATACACACACAAGAAACTCACTGAGAAAGAAATAATGGAAATATCACCCTTCAAAATAACATCTAAAAAAATGAAATACTTAGGAATCAACCTAACTAAGAATGTAAAACACCTATATGCTGAAAATTATACTATGCTAAAAAAGGAGATTGAAGAGGATATTAGAAAATGGAAGGATGTTCCTTGCTCTTGGCTGGGAAGAACCAACATTGTGAAAATTGCCATGCTCCCAAAACTGTTATACAGATTTAATGCAACCCCAATCAAAATACCATTGACATGCTTCACAGATCTAGAGAAAACATTCCTAAAATTCATTTGGCAACACAAGAAGCCTACAATAGCAAAGGCAATTCTGGGCAATAAATGCAAGACAGGAGGCATCTCAATTCCTGATTTGAAACTGTAATACAAAGCCACAGTAATAAAATCAGCATAGTACTGGCAAAGAAATAGACTTGAAGATCAATGCAACAAATTAGAAGAGGCAAGTATAAGTACAAAGACACTCAACCACCTGATAATTGACAACGTGGCTAAACATGTTGACTGGAAGAAGAATAACATCATTAATAAATGGTGTTGGAAAAATTGGCTCTCCACATGCAGAAGACTGAAACTAGCTCCATTTTTATCACCATGCACAAACCTTAAGTCTAAGTGGATCAAATACCTAAATATTAAAGCAAAAACACTAAATCTACTGGGATATAAGGTAGGTAGACATCTTGGAGTTATAGGGGTAGACAGAGAGTTCGTGAACTAAATGCAAACTGCATAGGAAACACTTCAGAGAATCAACAACTGGGATCTCATATTATTGAAAAGTTTCTGCACTTCAAAGAAATCTCCAACAGGGTGAAAAGAAAACCCACATAATGGGAAAGAATTTTAGCCAACAATCCCTTAGACAAAAAACTTATATCAAGAACATATAAAGTATTGAAAAACATCAAGCCCCCAAATTCAAAGACCCTCTCCATAAATGGGATTCTGAGAAGAACACACAGCTCACAGATGAAGATATACAAATGGCAAATAAATACATGAAGAAATGCTCACCATCACTGGCCAGTTGAAAAATGCAAATTAAAACAACATTGAGATATCATCTCAGTGCAGGAAGAATAGCTGCCATCAAGAAATCAATTGATAAGAAATGTTGATGAGCCAGATGAGTTCCAGTGACCTGGGGAAAGTTGGAGTCCTACATTCCCGCTTTTGAGTTTCTGGGGAGCTACTGGGATGCTGGACTGGGTCCAGCAGATTGCAGGGCCTCAGTCAACCATGCTCAGCAGTCTTGTTTCAGTCCAGGAGGCAGAAACCTTGAACGAGGACTTCGGGTTCAATTGGGCTGGCCTGGGGACAGCTTAAGACCAGCACTTCCAGCTGCTGAGTTCATATCCACACCCCTAGGACAGGGGATTTGCCCCAGGCGTTTCTCTGGCCCCAGTTCTACACACCCTGGTTCTGCCTTCCAATTTAGCAAGCAAAGTACCTGCAGAGGAGCTAAAACTGCTCCAGCAGCTGAGGGTGAGTAGGAGATTGGTGACACACACAGAGGAAGCTTTGGAACACCACTCAAACCAAGGAAATAAAGAAAAATGATAAAAGAAAAGACCAAAAGGCAGGCTAAAATCACCAGCCCATTCCAAGAAAGCCTGGGAGCCATGTACATGGAAGAAAATAGAAGCCATACACGTGAAATGACTGAAATGATATCAACTGAAATAAAGAAGCAACTAGGGGAAGCTATGGAGAAATTCAAATTAGAAATAATTGCCCAAGTAAAAGAAGAAATGATAAAAGTAGTGAAAGAAATAGCGAACACATCTAGTGAAGACACAGCTAAAAAATTAGAAGAATACAGCAGATAGAATCCCTGAATGAAAACTATAGGAAACAAGCAGAATACATGAAATAGATTCAAAGCGATATACAGGAAATAAAAAATTCTATTGAAAGCTGTCAAAATTACCTCAACGAAAGTGAACATAGAATTTCAGACCTCGAAGATAAGATCACAGCTAGTGAACAGGAAAGGAAAGATCTTTTAAAAATAACAAAGATTCAGGAAATAACAATTCAACAGCTACAAGATGATGGAAAGAAAAATAACATAAGATTAATAGGGATAAATGAAAAAGAAGGGGACAGCCCAAATTATATCAAGAGGATGTTTACAGAAGTAATAGCTGAAAACTTTGCAAAAATGAGAATGGAAACTGACATTTGGATGAGTGAAGCATATAGAACTACAAAGAGCCATAAACAAAATAAAACTACAAACAGACACATAATCACCACCATTCCAGAAACCCACAATAAGTACAGCATAATAAAAGCTGTTAGAGAGAAAAGATAGATCACCTATAAAGGAAAACCTATCAAAAGAACAGCAGACTTCACAATACAAACAGTGAAGTCAAGAAGAGCATGGAATGAAGTATTTCAGATCCTAAAGGAAAACCACTTCCAACCCAGACTGATGTACCCTGCAAAACTGTCCTTCAAAATAGATTGAGAAATAAGATACTTCCATGATGAAGAACAGCTGAAAAACTTCATGACCACCAAACCAGCCCTACAAAGAATACTGAAAGATATTCCAGATACACATAGGATAAAACCATCAAGCAAGGCAGACAATTAAATAGAATGGAAACCAGAAAGATAACATGTCAACAATAAACCAATACATAACAGTTACAACCATTAATATAAATGGTCTCAACTCACCAATCAAAAGAAACAGACCGGCAAAATGGATCAAGAAACAACATCCAACCATATGCTGTCTATAAGAAACCCATCTAACCCAAAAGGAAACCCATAGACTGAAAGTCAAAGGATGGAAAACAATACTTCATACAACAGGAAACCAAAGAAAAGCAGGAATAGCCATCCTGTTTGCAGACAACGTGAACTTCAAACCAAAAATAATCCAAATAGATAAAGAAGGTCACTACATACTAGTTAGGGGAAAAATTCAAGAGGAAGAGATAACAATCTTAAATATATATGCACCAAATTCCAGAGCACCCAGCTATAAAAAGCAAATATTAACAGAAATGAAAAGTCAAATAAGCAATAACACAATTAAAACAGGAGATTTTAACATGGCATTGCTACAAAGGGACAGATCAACTAGACAGAAAATCAGCAAAGACATAACAGAACTGAATCACACCTGTGAACAAATGGACTTGAAAGACGTATATAGAGTTTTCCTTCCAGGAACATCAGAATATACATTCTTCTCAGCAGTACATGGGACATTCTCTAAAATAGACCATATACTAGCCCACAGAACATATTTAAGCAAATGCTAAGGAATTGAAATTATCCCATGCATGTTAACATATCATAGTGCCATGAAACTAGAAATTAATGATATAAGCAACTGCAAAAACCTCACAAACACATGGAAACTGAGTAATACACTCTTGAGCAATCAGTGGATGAGAGAAGAAATTAAAGAAGAAATTAAACAATATCTACAAGCAAATGCAAATACAAACACAACTTACCAGAATTTGTGGAACACAATGAACATATTTCTCAGAGGAAAATTTATTGCACTGAGTTTTCGCATCAGGAAGACAGAATAAACACAAATAAACAACCTGATTCTACAACTCAAACATCTAGAAAAAGAAGAGCAAGCCAAGCCCAAAGCTAAAGAAGGGAGGAAATCACAAGGATTAGAGCAGAAATTAATGCAATAGAGACTAAGAAAACAGTACAAAGGATCAATGAATCAAAGAGTTGGTTCTTTGAAAGAATAAATAAAATTGATAAGCCCCTGGCCAACCTTACTAAAAAAAGGAAGGAAAAAACCAAATTCATGCAATAAAAAATGAAAAAGGTGAAATTACTACAGACTCTGTGGAAATACAGAAGATCATCAACACGTATTTTGAAAAGCTCTACTCTCACAGGTTCAATAACACTGAAGAAATAGACAGATTCCTAGATACACATGAACTACCAAAGCTGGATCAGGAAGATATAAAACTGCTGAATAATCCAATTTCTATTACTGAAGTTGAAAATGTAATTAAGTCCTTGCCAACAAAGAAGAGTGCAGGCCCAGATGGATTAACTGCAGAATTCTACAAGAATTACAAATGATACTTAATTTTGACACCCCTCAAACTCTTCAATGAAATTGAAAGGGAAGCAATTCTTCCTAAGACATCCCTGGAAGCAAATATTACTCTAGTACCAAAACCAGAGAAAGACACAACTAAAAAAGAGAACTATAGGCCAATCTCCCTAATGAACATAGATGCAAAAATTCTCAATAGAATTTTAGCAAATAGGATTCAGCAAATCATCAATAAGATTATTCACCCCAACCAAGTGGGATTCATCCCAGGAATGCAGGGGTGGTTCAACATACATAAATCAATAAATGTAATCCACCATATCAATAGAGACAAAAGTAAGAAAAACATGATCATCTCTATAGATGCAGAAAAAGCTTTTGATAAGGTCCAACACTCATTCATGATAATAGCCTTACAGAGAATTGGAATAGATCATCTTTACTTCAATATGATAAAGGCCATCTATGACAAACCAACAGCCAGCATCATATTAAATGGTCAAAACCTGAAAGCCTTTACCTTAAAATCAGGTACAAGACAAGGATGTCCCCTATCACTGCTCCCATTCAACGTAGTACTGGAAATACTAGCCAGAGCAATTAGACAAGAGAGAGAAATTTAAGGAGTACAGATAGGAAAAGAGGAAGTTAAATTATCATTATTTGCAGATGACATGATACTTTACATAGAAGAACCCCAAAACTCCATTGAAAGACTCCTAGATATAATAAATAAATTCGGCAATGTAGCTGTATACAAAGTCAATTCAAAAATCAATAGCATTCCTATGCACTAACAACAAAAATACTGAGAGAGAAGTAAGAGAAGCCACACCGTTCACACTAGCCTCCAAAAAAATGAAATACTGAGGAATTAATGTCATGAAAGAAGCAAAAGAGCTATGCAGGGAAAATTGTAATACCCTGAAAATGGAAATTGAAGAGGACCTCAGCAAATGGAAAGACATTCCCTATTCATGGATAGGAAAACAAACTGTGAAAATGGCCATTCTCCCAAAATTACTATACAGAATCAACACAATCCCAATCAAAATACCATTAACATACCTCATAGATCTAGAGAAATCACTCCTAAAATTCATCTGGAACCAGAAGAGACCTAGAATATCAAAGGAAATTCTAAGCAACAAAGGCAAGGCATTAGGCATTACAATCCCTGATTTGAAATTACACTACAAAGCTATAGTAATAAAATCAACATGGTTGTGGACTAAAAACAGACATGAGGATCAGTGGAATAGATTGGAAGATACAACCACAACCACAAACCCACTCCACCACCTTATCTTTGATAAAAGGGCCAAACATGTTCACTGGAAAAATGACAGTCTCTTCAACAAATGGTGCTGGAAAAATTGGCTATCCATATGCAGAAGACTAAAGCTAGACCCATGCCTATCGCCATGTACTAAACTAAAATCTAAATGGATCAGAGATCTAAATATTAAAACAGAAACACTAAATCTGTTGGAAGACAAATTAGGTAAAAACTTTGAAGATATAGGGGTAGGTAGAGAATTCATGAACCAAAATCAAACCATACAGGAAATACTTCCCGGAATCAATAACTGGGACCACATCTTATTAAAGAGTTTCTGCATGTCAAAAGAGATTTCCAGCAGAGTGAAAAGAAAACTCACAAATTGGGAAAAAATCTTAATGGATTGTCTCTCAGACAAAGGACTTCTGTCTAGAACTTATAAAGAATTAAAAAAATCAGACCCTTGAAATTCAAAGACCCAATCCAAAAATGGGCATCTGAAATGAATACACAGTTCTCATATGAAGAAATATGAGTAGCAAATAAATACATGAAAAAATGTTCATCATCATTAGTCATGAGGGATATTCAAATTAAAATTACACTGAGATTCTATCTCATCCCAGAAAGAATGGCCAGAATAGAAAAAACTACCAACAACAAGTGCTGGAGAGGCTGTGTGGAAAAAGGAACTCTTATGCACTCTTTGTGGGAGTGTAGACTGGTTCAAGCACTGTGGAGGTCAGTCTGGAGATTCCTCAACAAGCTGGGATTGGAAGTCCCATTTGACCCAGCTATTCCACTTCTAGGGGTATTCCCAGATCTGAAAACATCATACCACAATGATATGTGTGCACCCATGTTTATAGCAGCACAATTTGTAATAGCCAGATCTTGGAAACAACCTAAGTGCCCATCAACTGAGTAATGGATTAAAACGTTGTGGTATTTTTATACAATGGAGTACTACTCAGCTATAAAGAATGATCACATTGAGATATTTAAATAAATGGACACGACTTGAGACCATACTCATAAGAGAAATAAACCAAATTCACATGTGTAAATACTATATGGTCTCCCTAGTATGAGAGTTGGTAAGTATATATAAGATTTTATGGTAATCATGATTTCCCATTTCATTGCTTTGAAGCATTTCAATGTTTTTATTAATCAGTTGGAATGGTTTCATTCTGTTTTATTTGACTTCATTATATGTGATGTTATGAACAGGGGTTTTGAAGAAAACAAAACATTATGGCAGCCATTGCTGATTTAATATCATCTTCCTTAGAAGTCCTACCATGCTTCTAACTCTGTTATTACCAGCAGTTCTATCATGTTGTGTCTTATTGGGATTTTATTATATGTGATAATATAAACAAATCTTTTTATTCAAAACGAGATATATTAGCCATTGGTCATAGTTATTTGGTTCAGAATGTCCTATAATTCTTTCATTCTCTTGAATGGTTTTATACTATTGTGTTATGTTTCATATTGTTGTATCTGAAACTCTGCTCAAGTATAGCAGAGAAAGAGATATTTTGATAGCTACTGTTAATGTCCGGTTGTCTTATTGTAAAGCGTTGTGTTGCTTATGTTGTCCTGTTCTAATCTGCTTTGTTCTGCCCTCTTTTGTTTTATTCTCTTTAAAATAAAAAGAAAGAAATTTTGGTAAGGCTGTTGGGAAAAATGTACACTCCTCCACTGTTGCTTGGAGTGTAGACTGGTTCAACCACTATGGAAATAAATATGGAGAACTCTCAGAAGACTAGGATTGGAAGCACCATTCAACCCAGCTATTCTCCTACTTGGTATTTTCTCAGAAAATCTGAAATGTTCATATCACAGTGATATATGTGCACCCATGTTCATAGCAGCACAATTTTTAATAGCTAAATCTTGGAAACCACCAAGATGCCCATCAACCACAGAGTTGAAGAAAAAGATGTGGCATTTTTATTCAATAAAATATTACTCAGCTATGAAGAAGGATAACTTTGAGGCCTTCATAGGAAAATGGGGACAAGTAGAGACTATCCTCATTAGTGAAATAAATAAGAATCATGTTTATAAATATCACAGTGTCTCTAGTGTAAAAAGTAATAAGTAATATAGGAGTAATAAAATCCAAAATTCATAACTGCTGTTTTTAAAAAGAGAGTAAAAGAAAGTTCTGTAAAGGATATGACTGCATTTGTGTTTGAGTGTGTAACATAGATGACCATATTACTGTTTTGTTAGATTGTTGAGCAGAACTGTTAACAGTCTTGCTGAATGTATATTTTATATGCTTTAATTTTGTAACTTGAACAACTATTTCCATGATGGCATTATGTAATTTATCAAGTAGTGATTTCTTAGTGTTTTTTTGTTCTTTTCTTTTTTTCCTTTCAAATTCTGTATTGTTGTTCCCCTTTTTCTGTTCCATTTTCTTGGTTTTTTTCTCTTTAAATAAAATTAAAAAAATAATTCTACACATGATATACAATTCTTTTGTTTCTGAAATAAACAGTATAAACTGCCTAGTAAAACAATATCCCCTATCTACCACAATTAGTCTTGCAGTATATAGTAATAAATATGGACAAAAGAAATTGTCTCTCTGAGTTGCTAATTTCTGTCTTAATAATTGCCTGTGTGAGCACAGCTGGAATTTTTTGTAGCATTGTATTAGCTTTCATTTGGCTTCTGATCCAGAAGCTGGAAATAAGTCAAAATTATTGAGTATTTTATTAGCTGGCTAGATGCCAAGTCAATAACATACATTCTCAGAAAAGCTTTTCAAAGCTTTTCTATGTTATTGAACGTGAAGAGATTAGGAACTAATGATTATATAGATTAAGCTCCACATATTTGACATAGGAACATTAAAACATAAAGGATAAAAACCAGGAGCTATCTTTGGGACACCAAAATACAACTCACTTTTTCCCCTCTGATTAAGAACCAATAATCTGAAACAAAACCTCCTCATGAAATGTGTAACTGTTTAGGCACTAATGTTGTTTTCATGAACAATTCTTTTGAATGACATTTGTGAAATATGAAGTTTAATGGGCTTAAATTGGGATACAACATTTGCCATTCACAGTTCATTTCTAGTGACATAAACCATATGGCACACATTTATTCATCACATATATTTACACCATGATGGCAAAATGTTGTGTGATTTGCATTATGCTACTTCACTATAATAATTATAATTCAGTCTTGCAGTTACAAATAAGGCAGATGAATCTGAGATCACCTTTGATAAAATTTACTTAATGTTATCCTCAAATTATCTACTTCTCTGGATTTTTTGGGCTTTAAACACCTCCAAAGAAAGAATTAGCACATCACAATAAATAACTATGTATTATGAAAACAGAATGATATTTTTAAGGATTCTGACATCAGAGAGAAGGGTAACTCAAATCTAGAATCCGTCATTCACTATGACATTTTGTAAATGTTTTCCAAGGTTTGCATCCACCAGTTTCCCTATCCGGGGAACATAGTACCTGGACCAACACCCAAAATGGGAAGATATATAATTTGGTTCACACTTTCAAGGTATTTAATCCATGTTCAGATGGTTCCAAGGCAACAACATCATGACAGAGGGCTAGGGCAGCAAGGTTTTTTTGTTCTTAGTATATCAGAGTAAGAGCAAGGGAACACTGCCAAATAAGAATGGTCAAGGGACCATATATATTACCCAAGAGAACACCTCTGTGACCACCCAGATACACTCAGGAACGTAATTTACTCATCTGATATACATTTTTTGTTGAGTGAAATTAATGTATTATGATTAATGGTCATAACCAACCCACTGTGAATGTGACATCTAAACTCATCTGCTTAAAATGCACATAATCACCAATAAACCCAACAATAAGCCATTCCACATATGTGCTACAACTATCCTGTGTGCAGCCAAGAATGTAATAATACATTCCTCAAAGTTTCAAGAGTTGCAATTTAAGTCCAAGTCTTTTTATGACATTCATAGCAAACTCTTATCTGTAAGCCACTCTAAAAATCAAAAAGAAGTCAAAGTATAATAAAAAGGTACAATGACATAAATTAAACATTACCATTCCAAAAGAGGAAAAAAAGGAGAGAGAAATTTAAACCAAAGTGAGACTAAAAGCCATCAGGGAAAATCTTAAAGTACTCTCTGTTCCATATCAGGCATCTGGGGCACACAGTGGTAGCATGTGCTACAAAGGTCTTAGGTAGTTTTGTCAGTGACCTCATGGGCTCTCTCTTGGGCTACTTTTGCTTACCCCTTGCAGCATTTCCCCAACAGATAATGTTTCTGGCATGTCTAATTTCCTGGGGTCTCAACTTTACCTTAGGCTTTATTTCTACCATTTACAAACTGTCATTTCAGGAAATATTTACCTACCCTTACTGGACTTTTTTTTTCAGATATGTTTGGAAGCTTCCTTAACTCTAAAACACTAGAACTCTGCATGCTAGTAAAATCAGCATCATGTGGACAATGACAAGTTCTGTCATCAAGGCAAACAATAGCCAGGTCCCCTTGCATCATGTTAGTATCCTCATCTGAGAGCAAGGATGGCTGAGCACAGTGAAATGATTCTGTTAAACCAATTTTTGAGGAAGCTCTTCTCAGGCAGGAGGCTCCAGAGGCATTCTTTCAAAATGAAAATTTAAACTAGTGCAATGTTGAACCTGTGATGTGTGAAATCTTCTGAATCCAGAAATTCCCTTAAAGCATTTTCCTTCTTGTCCTAGTACACAATATTTATGTCTTTTTAACAGTGCATATCTCTTCAGCACCCACTCATTCTTTGGCCCTAATTTTATGTGGGATTCCTTTCTGGCTAAAATTTAAGGATTTTAAATATTTCTGCTCTGCTTTTTAACCCTAATACTAACTATAAATCTGGCCAGAAACCCTCAGAATTATGCATGCCACAGCCTAAATATTAACATTACTTGAAATTTCCTTCATCAAATCAACTAAATTACTGTCCTAACTCTTACTCTCCAACAGTCTTAGGACATAGCCAAACCATAGACAAAATTTTTTCCAGAGTATAACACCCAAACATGCTGGTCTAGTTGC
Source organism: Dolichotis patagonum (assembly GCA_004027295.1). NCBI lineage: Eukaryota > Metazoa > Chordata > Mammalia > Rodentia > Caviidae > Dolichotis > Dolichotis patagonum. The sequence continues at coordinate 7,189 of PVJX010033783.1, read as the reverse complement.
CAATGAACTTGTTTCTCAACTGAAAATTAATGAGCATAACCTTTATTTCTTGCATTCCTGTCAGCATCCTGGACTTCTGAACTCTGACCAGAATCACGTAACAGACTCTGATTACAGATTTTTAAGGATTCTCTTGGTGATATCTGCAAATCTTCTTGATTTCCAAAAGCTAATTCCAAAAGCTTGTGAGTCACACCAACAGGTATAATCACAGCATCAATCTAATTTGTGGAGTGTCAATTTACTGTGTTGGTTAGAATTTGTTATCCTATTTCTGAGACACAAACCCAAAGAACACAATTTAAAGAAGGATGGGTTAAATTTGGCTCACTGTTTCAGGAGATTCAATTCACAATTAGCTGGCTGTAAGGCAGAAATATTATGGCAGAAAGGCATGGCAAAACAAAGATGCTAAGTTTCTGTCACCTAGAATGCAGAGCAGGGGGAAAGTGCCAAAGAAGGGGCCTGGAAACAGAGATAGTACCCAAAGACATGCTTCCATGATCTATACATGTCAGAAATATGATGGTCTCCTTGGCAGCTCCCAAGCCATTGAAGTTACCACAAACTTCATCACTACAAACTCTTTGAGGCTTAGTTATGTAACCCATTGAAAAATAATACCAAACTTGTAAGAACAAAGTGCAATTATGCAAGGAACCTAGCTCTATGTCAGTATGCAGTAAAATTCTGTTTAAAGGTTCTCTTCCTTTGCCTTTTAGTTAATAAGAGGCAAAATATCCATGGTAATGTGCTACTTATATATGACTGCACATTTCAACATACATGAGTTAAGGTGATTCATCTTTATTCATCACTGAATGCAAATTTTCTGAACTATGAAAGACAAAATGAACTGTTTACAAAGATACTTCTTGTGAATAAAAAAGGTGTTTGCTAAAACAATATCTAAAGATTAATGAAAAATCCTGAATTATGTAAGTGAGCAGAGTAAACTGTAACAGAGAACCAAAATCCCAGCTTAATATAACTACTATAAATCATTGTTTTAAGGCTTTAGCATCAGAATCATAAAAGCCTCAAAAGTGGTGGTCTTTGTCATGAATGTATCTTCATTCATAATAATAATGGTATTTAAGAATTTTTGGTTGCAATGAGTCTTGTGTAAAATACTCTACATAAACCATTCTGGTAATTTTTGTATTAGTCTCATGATGTATGCTTGATTTACATTTCACATGTTTATGTAGATTATCAAAGCCTAGGATTTACAAAAAAATAATACTGGGGCCATGCCCAGCAAATTCCAAACTGCTGGCATGTTCCCTAATTGAGGCCCAGGTACAGAGTGTGCTTGGGTTGTAACCCAGCACACAGGGAAGTGTTGGAAATTTACTCCCAGGCCATAAGAACATGCCATGCATCTGAAATCACCCATGGATGCCTGGGTGGTCCAAATGGGCCTAACTGGGCCATGCCCAGTGAACACTGAGCAGCTGGCTGGGGCCCAAATTGAGTCCTGGGCCCAGAGCATGCGTGGGTTGAAACCCAGCACACAGGGAAGCCTTGGAACCTCGCTCCCAGGTGGTAAGACAATGTCCCACCTCTGAAATCACCCAAGGACACCTGGAAGGCCCAAGCAGGCCTAACTGTGAAACACCCAGCAAACTCCAAGGAGTTATCAGGGGCCTGAATTGAGTCCCCACCCCAGAGCATGTGTGGGTTGAAACCCAGCACACAAGGAAGCCTAGGAACATCACTCCCAGGTTTTAAGACCACACCCCGAGTCTGAAATCACAGGAGCTCACACAATAGTCCCTGCCACACTACCTGACCCACATCCAGTGAACTCCAACAGGCTAGTTATTGCCTACTGTCTGCCTTGGGAGTCAAAAGTGGGCCAGGAGATTTTCAGCACACAGGGGAAACCATAAAACATAGATTGAAACCCAGTAATATAGGAAAATTACAAAAGAAAAGAGAAAAATGCAATCTCAAACTTCCAGCCCAATCCAATCAAACCTAGGAGACATGGATGCAGAAGAAAATATAATCCATAAACCTGAAATGCCTAAAAAGATATCAACTGAAGTAAAGAAACAACTCTGGAAATCTAGAAAAGAACTCAAATTAGAAATAGTCTCTCAGGTAGAAGAAGAAATGATAAATGTAATGAAACAAATACTGAACACATCTAAAGAAGACATAGTTGAAAAAATTAGAGGAACAATGCAAAAATATGGAAACTCTAAATGATGAATATAAGAAACAAATGAATTCTTGAGGCAGATTTGAAGAGATATACAGGAAATCAAAAATTCCACCGAATGATCCAAAGAGATAAAGAAGGTCACTATATACTCATTAGGGGAAAGCTTCAAGAGGAAGTGATAACAATCTTAATATGTATGCACCTAATTCAGAACACCCAGCTACACAACACAAATATTAACAGAAAGCATAAATCAAATAAGCCATAACACAGTTATAACAGGAGAATTTAACATGCCATTGACACAAAGGGGCAGATCACCTAGACAGAAAATCAGCAAAGAAATCACAGAACAGAATCACACCTGTGAACAAATGAACTTAGTAGATATATATGGAGTGTTCTACCCAACAGCATCAGAATATACAGTCTTCTCAGCAGCTCATGAAACATTCTCAAAAATAAACCATATACCAGGACACAGAACATGCTTATGTAAATTCAAAAGATTGAAATTATCCCATGAAGGTTATCAGATCCTAGGGCCATAAAACTAAAAATTAATGACAAAAGAAACTATAAAACACCACAAACACATGGAAATTTAATAATACACTCGAGCAATCAGTGGGTCACAGAAGAAATTAAACAACATCTACAAGAAAATCCAAATACAAGTACAAGTCATCACAAACTGTGGGCTGCAATTAAAGCAGTACTCAGAGGAAAATTTATTGCTGTGAACTCCCACATCAGGAAAACAAGGAACACAGATAAACAACCTGATGCTACACCTCAAACCTCTATAAAAACAAGAGCACATCAAGCCTAAAGCCCAAAAAGAAGGAAGGAAATTATAAAGGTCAGCACATAATTCAATGCAATAGAGACTAAGAAAACAATACAAAGAATCAATGAATAAAAAAGTTGGTTCTTGGAAAGAATAAATAAAATTGACAGGCCTCTAGCCAACCTAATTAAAAAAGGAAAGAAAATTACCAGAGATGGGTCAAGAAGATATAAAACTGCTGAATAATCTAATGTCAATGACCAAAATTGAAAATGTAGTTAAAACCTTACCAACAAAGAAAAGCCCAGGTCCAGATGGATTCACCATGGCATTCTACAAGAAATTCAAAGATTTAATACTGACACTCCTCAAATTCTACAATGAAATTGAAAGGGAAACAATTCTCCCTAACTCATTCGTGGAAGCAAACATTACTCTAATAACAAAATCTGAGAAAGACCCAACCAAAAAAGAGAACTACATGCCAATCTCCCTAATGAACATACATGCCAAAATCCTCAATAAAATTTTGGCAAACAGAATGCAGCAAATCATCAAGAAGATTATACACCATGACCAAGTGGTATTCATCCCAGGAATGCAGGGATGGTCAATGGATGCAAATCAACAAATGTAATCAATCACATCAATAGAGCCCAAACTAGGACCCACATAATCATTTTTATAGATACAGAAAAAGCTTTTGATAAAGTCCAACACATGTTCATGATAAAAACCTTACATAAAATTGGAAAACAGGGTCTTTAACTCAATATGATAAAAACCATCTATGACAAACCAACACTCAGCATCATATTAAATGACCAGAATCTGAAAGCCTTTACTCTAAAATCAGGAACAAGACAAGCATGTCCATTATCACCACTCCTATTCAATATAGTGGTGGAAATACTAGTGAGAGCAATTAGACAAGAGAGAGAAATAAAAGGAGTAAGGATAGGAAAAGAAGAAGTTAAATTATTGTTACTTGCATATGACTTGATACTTGACATAGAAGATCCCGAAAAATCCATTGAAAGACTCCTATGTATAATAAATAAATTCAGTAATGTAGCTGGATGCAAAGTCAACACTCAATAATCAATAGCATTCCTACACAGTAACAATTAGAATTCCACTAGCATATCTACTGTTCTAGAGAAATCACTCCTAAAATTCATCTGGAACTGGAAAATACCTAGAATAGCAAATGCAATTCCAAGCAACAAAGGCAAAGCAGGAGGCATAACAATTCCTACTTGAGGTTATAGTACAAAGTTACTATAAAAAATTAGCATAGAACTGGAATAAAAACAGATCTAAAGATCAATGTAATAGATTAGAAGATAAAACTGCAACTGCAAACCCTCTCAGTCTCCTTATCTTTGGTAAAGGGGTCAAACATCCAATAGAAGATAGTCTCTTCAATAAAAGGTGCTGGAAAAATTGGCTTTTCATATGCCAAAAACTAAAATCAGATCCATGCCTATCACCATGTACTGTACTAAAATCTAAATGGATCAAAGATCTAAATATTAAAACAGATACACTAAATCTGTTGGAAGACAAAGTAGGTAGAGATCTTGAAGACATAGTGGTAGATAGAGGATTCATGAATAAGAATCAAACCACATGGGACCGTTCACTAAAATTTTTCCCAATTTATGGGTTTTCTTTTCACTATGCTGGAGATTTCTTTGACATGCAAAAACTCTTTAATGGGACGAGATTCCAGTTATTGACTCTGTGAAGTATTTTGTGTGATGCCTCTTATATGCATTTGTTGCTTAGAGTTGCCTTTGCTATTCTAGGTCTTTTCTGGTTCCAGATGAATTTTAGGAGTCATTTCTCTCAACCTGTGAGGTATGCTAGTGGTATTTTTATTTGGATTGCATTAAATCTGTTTAACAATTTTTTGGAGAATGACCATTTTCACAATGTTTGTCCTTCTTTTTCATGAACAAAGGATGTATTTCCAAATTCTGAGTTCCAATTCGATTTTTTCAGGGTATTATAAAGTTCCCTGAATAGATCTTTTGCTTCTTTTGTTAGATTAATTCCTAAGTATTTCATTTGGTTGGATGCTATTGTTAAGGGTGTGGCTTTCATATTTCTCTCTCAGTGTATTTGTTGTTAGGGTGTAGGAATGGTATTGATTTTTCAGTGTTGACTCTGCATCCAGCTACATTACTGAATTTATTATATATAGAAGTCTCTCAGTGGAGCTTTAGGGATCTTCTATGTCGACTTTTATGTCATATTCAAATAATGATAATTTAACTTCTTCTTTTCCCATCTTTACTACTTTTATTTCTGTCTGTTGTCTAATTGCTCTGGCTAGTATTTCCAGCACTATAATGAATAGGAGTTGTGATAATGGACATCCTTATCTTGTTCCTGATTTTAGGGTAAAGACTTTCAGATTTTGGTCATTTAATATGATGCTGAGTGTTGGTTTGTCATAGATGGCTCTTATCATATTGAGGTAAAGGCTATCTATTCCAATTTTCTGTAAGTTTTTTTTTATCACGAATAAGTGTTGGACCTTATCAAAAGCTTTTTCTGCATCTATAGAAATGATCCTGTGTTTCTTATTTTGGGAACTATTGATGTGATGGATTAGATTTCTTGATTTTCATATATTGAACCATCCATACATTCCCAGGATGAATCTCACTTTGGTCATGATTTATAAACTTCTTGATGATTTCTTACATTCTGGGTCTTCCTCAGGTTTTGTTATTAGAGTAATATTTGCTTCCACGAATGAATTAGTGAGAATTGTTTCCCTTTCAATTTCATTGAAGATTTTGAGGAGTGTAGGTTTTAAATCTCCTTTGAATTTCCTGTAGAATTCCACATTGAATCCAACTGGATCTGCCTTTATTTGTTGGTAGGGATTTAATTAAATTTTAATTTTTAAATTGAAATTGTGTTTTTATTTGAACTGTGTTTAAGTGAATTTTTTTAATTCAAATTGTGAAATTACATCTTCTTGACCCAGCTTTAGTAATGCATATGTTTTTAGGAATCTGTCCATTTCTTCTGTGTTATAGAGCCTATGAGAGTAGATGTTTTTGAAATAGGCATTGGTGATCTTTTGTATTTCCACAGTGTCTGTAGTGATTTCACCTTTTTCACTCCTTATTGCATGAATTTGAGTTTTTTCTTTCCTTTTTTACATAAGGTTGTCTAGACGCTTGTCAATTTTATTTATTCTTTCCAAGAACCAACTTTTTTATTCATTGATTCTTTGTATTGTTTTCTTAGTCTCTATTGCATTGATTTATGCTCTGACCTTTATAATTTCCTCCTTTCTTTTGGCTTTGTGCTTCCCTTGCTCTTCTTTTTCTAGATGTTCGAGGTGTAGCCTCAGGTTGTTTATTTGGGTTTCTTCTGTTTTCCTGATGTGGGTGTTCAGCGCAATAAATTTTCCTCAGAGAACTGCTTCACTGTGTCTCACAGGTTCCCATAAATGTACTTGTATTTTCATTTGCCTGTAAATATTGTTTAATTTCTTAAACAATTTGTTAAGCCACTGACTGCTCTGGAGTGCATTATTCAATTTCCATGTATTTGTGATTTTTTTCATAGTTTCTTTTGTCATTAATTTCTAGTTTCATGGCACTATGATCCAATAGCATGCATAGGATAATTTCAATTCATTTGCATTTACTTAAGCATGTTCTGTGTAGTCTATTTTTCAGAATGTTCCATGAGCTGCTGATAAGAATGTGCATTCTAATGCTGTTGTGTGGCACACTCCGTATACATCTCCTAAGTCCTTTTGTTCACAGGTGTGATTGAGTTCTGTGATTTCTTTGCTGATTTTCTGTCTAGGTGATCTGTCCCTTTGTGTCAATAGCATGTTAAATTCTCCTATTACAGTTGTGTTATTGCTTATTTGATTTATGCTTTCTGTTAATTTTTTTTATAGCACGGTGTCCTGAATTTGGTGCATGCATATTAAGATTGTTATCTCTTCCTCTAGAAGTTTTCCCCTAACTAGTATATTGTGACCTTCTTTATCTCTTTGGATCATTCTTGGTTTGAAGTTCACATTATCTGCAAACAGAATAACTACCTCTGCTTTCATTGGACATCATCTTTCATGGATTATTATATTCCATCCTTTGACTTTCAGTCTATGATAATCGTTTTGGGTTATATAGGTTTCTTGTATGCAGCATATAGGTGGTGTTGTTTCTTGATCCATTCTGCCAATC